>JAVGWX010000004.1:9454415-9526915 GCA_036924085.1 Ariolimax columbianus
AGTGGGTAGGATAGAGTGAGTTAGAGAGGTGTACATGATTGCCATTGCTTGGTGTACATGTCTATTGTTCGATGTACGAGGCGTGTTCGAATGAAACCGTAACAAACTGCAACAAGTGAACATACGTACGGTGCGCATAATGACGTCACTTCTGGTGTAATTAGCACATACCAACCGTCAAATTTGTAAAATTTAATTATCCTTCTACTCATAGTTTTCTCAGCAGACCGTTCAAAACAGGGCGGGTGTGACACGGAATCCATCCAGAGTTGATTAGCGAACGGTGATTCGGTTTCTAACAGCTGAAGGATGTCGACCAGTTGACATTCGTCGCAGAATGCAGGCAGTGTATGTTGACAAAAGTGTGTCGAAGACAAAAGTGTAGAACTGACAAAGATGTTTAATGAAGGACGTGAGTTAAGGAAACAATATGCGCATAACCTGGTCTCGGAAGATCTTTCGTTAACTCACGTCCTTCTTTAAACATCGGTGTCCAGTTCTTCACTGTTGTCTTCGACACACTTTTGTCACCACACACTGTCTGCATTTTGCGACGAATGTCAACTGGTCGACATCCTTCAGCTGTTAGAAACCGAATCACCGTTCGCTGATCAACTCTGAACGGATTCCGTATCACACCTCGCCCCCCCCCTCCCCCACCCTCCCATGTTTTGAACGGCCTGCTTCTGAAACTATGAATCGGAGGATAATGAAAAATCATAGCGATATAGTGAATAGGATATTAGTGACGTCATCATGCGCATCGTACGTATGTTCACTTGTTGCAGTTTGGTCCGGTTTCATTTGAACACGCCTCGTACATGCTAAATTGTTGTTGGGTATACATGTTTACTAGTGTTACATGTACTTGGTTTCTCTTTTTCAAAGTACAAGTTTTCTTTTGTTCTTACATGTTTTCTGTTTTTGGGGTGTACATGTTTACCAAACACTAACAAAAATGTAGTTTCTCTTGTCCTTGAAGCAATAGTTGCTTGCTGTAAGGCTATTGGGATGATGATGATGTTGATGTTGAGGAGGAGTAGGAGAAGGAAGAGGGTGGTGAGGATGATGAGGTTGACGTTGAGGAAGAGGAAGAGGATGATGATGATGATAAGGTAATGATGAAGATGATTATGAGGACGTCATTGCCAGTACTCACCGATGACAATACTAAGTGTCATTTTAATAGTTCTAACTTTGGCCTGAGGAATGACACCTCGACCTGTGGCATGGCAGTTCCCATTGGCTATCGAACGTGAAGACGATATGGCTCCTGTTGATGATTGAGCTCATTATATCAATCAACAAATACATCAAATACCCAATCCTGCCATTATTTCAATCAACAAATACATCAAATACCCAATCCTGCCATTATATCAATCAACAAATACATCAAATACCCAATCCTGCCATTATATCAAACAACAAATACATCAAATACCCAATCATGCCATTATATCAAACAACAAATACATCAAATACCCAATCCTGCCATTATATCAAACAACAAATACATCAAATACCCAATCCTGCCATTACATCAAACAACAAATACATCAAATACCCAATCCTGCCATTATATCAAACAACAAATACATCAAATACCCAATCCTGCCATTATATCAAACAACAAATACATCAAATACCCAATCCTGCCCTTATATCAAACAACAAATACATCTAATACCAAATCCTGCCATTACATCAAACAACAAATACATATAATATCCAATCCTGCCATTATATCAAACAACAAATACATCAAATACCCAATCCTTATATTATATCAAACAACAAATACATCAAATACCCAATCTTGCCATTATATCAATCAACAAATACATCAAATACCCAATCCTGCCATTATATCAAACAACAAATACATCTAATACCCAATCTTGCCATTATATCAATCAACAAATACATCTAATACCCAATCCTGCCATTATATCAATCAACAAATACATCTAATACCCAATCCTGTCATTATATCAATCAACAAATACATCTAATATCCAATCCTGGCATTATATCAATCAACAAATACATCTAATACCCAATCCTGTCATTATATCAATCAACAAATACATCAAATACCCCATCGTGTTTGACAAGCACTCCAACTTATGATCTTTCCTATAACGGGCGATGTTTACTGCATTGCTTGGGTTATCTCATGTGAATGTCCTCATTTCAGTGTTAGCAGTTTAAAGATTTTGTTCCCTGAGATCAGCATTCGTCACTTGCTGTTGTTTATTTTCTTCATAAAATATATTGATGCTGTCAGTGTAATTGCCCTTGACCTCTAATCTGATGTGGTTCCATAAAACTGATTTGATCGATTTTATTGATTTGATTGATTTGTCTTGTTTCAAGTGAGTTTTATGGCCATCGTTGCCATTAGCCCCGTTATTGTATCTGATCATTAGCAGTGGCGGTCTCGTATCAATTATTTTACATGATGAAGTTGCTAGTCTCAAGCAAACCCCTCTTCAGTTGCCTTTCTAAATGCTTAGAATGTTCTAAGAGAATTGAGAGAATTGTGTTATGTAACTTAATTATTCAAGCCCGTTTTTAAATGGCGATGCTGCTGTCCAAGTTGTAGTTCCTTCAGAATTTCCTGATCATCTTTCGAAGCTTCCAATTTCTCATCCATTTAACTGAACTTATTGTAAGCTGTTTGCACCATCCATCTTCATGGTCTTGATCAAATATTTTGTTGTCCTGCAAAATTTATCTCAATTTTTATTTTTCTTGATTATGTTAATTACAAAATTGTTGGTGTTGTCGGGTTGGACATTTATCCCTTCTTACACACATTTCGATCTCATAACATCCGGTTTGTTTGACTCTCGATTTTTGACCAGCTCTACCGCAAGTCACCTCCATTTGACCAGCTCTACCGCAAGTCACCTCCATTTTACCAGCTCTACCGCAAGTCAACTCCATGCCCATTATCTCTTTAATGGCCTATGCACATCGTCTTCTAGGTCTGCCTCAGCCTCACTTGCCATGTACCATACCCACCAGTATTGTTTATTTTTTTAATGTGGCCAAAGTATTTTAGTTTAATAATATTTGTAGTGTTGATTTTCTCTCGAGGGCTGAGATGCCCTGCATCCTTGCATTGCTACAACAAGCGCGACTAGGATGGGCAGGATCACCCCGTACGTACGTCAGACGAACGGCTTCCAAAGAGGTTCTTGTACGACCAGTTGGTGAAAGGATAGCGTGAGAGAGGGCGCCCAAAGAAACGTTTTAAAGTCAGTTTTAGGGACTCACTTAAATGTTGCCAGATAGATATCAACACCTGAGGATGTCTTGCGCAGAACAATTTTTACTGGAGAGGCACAGTCAAAGCGGTTGTAGCTACCAGCTAGGACCACCGTGTTGTGAAGGTCAAGACCAGACGCGGGAACCGGAGATCACGAACAACAAGAACACTAACTCCTTCTACAGACCTCGTGTGCCCGTCATGCACCAGATGTTTTCGTGCCCACATTGGCCTTTTCAGCCACACGCACACCTCCGCCCATCAGGATACGTTTAGACAATAATGTTGTCGATGGTCTTTATTGAAAACGATGAACAGCTACTTTTATTTGACGTAATATTCTAACGAGTCAAAGATTCTCTTTATCAGCTCCTTTAAAATTGTTGTATTGTTTTTTGTGGGGAGATGGGGGTGGTTTGGTGTCGCTATCCATTTTCTTGTACCATTTTGGCTGGAGTGATTCAATCTTCTTCCATTGTGTTTGCGTGGTTGTTCATGTGGCGCATCCGTACGTTGCCATTGGGAAGCTGCAGTCCTAATGATCGTTATTTTTGCCTTTGTGTTAGTGTTCTGCTTTACGTTTTTCATTGTAATCTCTGACCTGCCACGCCCATTCTTCTTCTTACTTCTGTTTGATGACCACCATTGTTGCTTAAAATCGGCCCGAGATATTCAAATCTCGTGACATTCTGAACGCCTTGCATCTCTAGGATAACCTTAGGTCTGTTTGTGTGTATGTGTGTGCGTGCGTGCGTGCGTACGTGTGTGGTCTTGCTGATGCTTAGGTAGATATGGTGTTCCTTTCTGTGCTGTTTAACAGACATGGTCATCTGTTCCAAATCTGCAGCGGTCTTCAACAGAGAAAGGAGAACGGAATCATCTGACAATTTTAGTTCTGGTATTACGTTTCCGCCGATTATGAACGGCTCAAACTTGACATACCCTGATGAACGGCTCAAACTTGACATACCCTGATGAACGGCTCAAACTTGACATACCCTGATGAACGCTCAAACTTGACATTTCCTGTCATTGTTACCATTCCTCATGACGTTTTCTGCCTTCATGTTGGGAGGGTAACGGGAGTGTATGCAGCCTTGTCTTACTCCATTTTGCACCTCAAACAAATCAGAGGTCTCTCCAGCTAGTCTGATAGTGTATTGTTGTTCTTGATACAGTGTTTTGATTAGTTTAATCAGGTGAGTTTGAAATCCCGCGTCTTTCTTTGCTTTGCATATAATTTTGTGTTGCACACAGACAAAATCTTTGGTGTAATCTATGAAGTATATGTGTAAGTCGATACTGTACTATGCATTTTTCGATAATATTTCACAAGTTAAGGATGTGATTCTTGGTGCCTCTGCCATGTCTAAAACAATTGACGTAGACAAGAAAATCAACATTCCTAGTAGCACAGGAAAACGTATTTATACTAGCGCATGCTGGCAGCAGGGAGAATGAGCTTACCAAAGACTCACAGCTTCTTTTATCAAGCAAAGTATTCAGGATCTACCACACTGAAATGATTGGACACATTTTCAGGGATTGGATCGAGAACACTCTCCAACTTTCTTCCTTTAACTTCATCAAACACAGACAATCAAACCATGACGACTTCCAAAGGAAATTGTCTCTCTTGACGACTAACTAATTTGAAACCAGAGTTACTGCCGTTTGTGAGACAAACGGAAAATTCAAAGGTGTATCACTTAAGACAAAATCATTACTAAACAGGGCCACACTTCTCTTCAACTCACACTGCACCATCCATTCACATCTTGATCAAATAGAACGTGTGTGGGCTCGAGTGAGTTGTAGGTTTCTGTCCAGAACACTTTTTTATTATTTTAATTTTATGTTTGTCTCACTAAATTCTACTGGTGGAGACGCGCCTATTCCACACTAGACCGTGGTCAACTGGACGATATTAAGACGCATAAACCAGTGCTTGGGTGTCTCTATGCTAGGTTTGTGCGCTCTCAGAAGCTAGCCAACCAAAGTGCAATAGAAGGGCCTCACCCTGAGGGCGCGTGTGAAAGTTGTGCGAGAGTGTGACTGTAGGACAGAGTCAAATGAAACAAGAGTGTGACTGTAGGACAGAGTCAAATGAAACAGAGTGAGGTGAGAAGAGAGAGGACCGGAAGAAAGTCTCACAGAACACTACCTCACCATTCGTACATCAATCCAATTGAGTGTGTGTGGGATGTAGTGAACGGTCAAGTTTTAGCCCAGAACACCAAATTAAGATTGGGTGATATTAAAGACTTGACACGTGATGTGTTCTAAAAAAAATAGACATTCAGTGAAGATATAAATCCCAATAGCGCGTGCTTCGAGAAGAAAAGGAACACTGGCTGTGAGATGGATTGCAGTTTATCCAGTCAGTAACAGTTATAGATCTCTCAGAGTCATCAGTTCCTCCAGCCAGTAACAGTTATAAATCTCTCAGAGTCATCAGTTCCTCCAGCCAGTAACAGTTATAAATCTCTCAGAGTCATCAGTTCCTCCAGCCAGTAACAGTTATAGATCTCTTATAGTCATCAGTTCCTCCAGCCAGTAACAATTATTATAGATCTGTTATAGTCATCAGTTCCTCCAGCCAGTAACAGTTATAGTTCTGTAATAGTCATCAGTTCCTCCAGCCAGTAACAGTTATAGATCTGTAATAGTCATCAATTCCTCCAGCCAGTAACAGTTAGAGATCTTTTATAGTCATCAGTTCCTCCAGCCAGTAATAGTTATTTTAGATCTGTTATAGTCATCAGTTCCTCCAGCCAGTAACAGTTATAGATCTGTTATAGTCATCAGTTCCTCCAGCCAGTAACAGTTATAAATCTCTCAGAGTCATCAGTTCCTCCAGCCAGTAACAGTTATAAATCTCTCAGAGTCATCAGTTCCTCCAGCCAGTAACAGTTATAGATCTCTTAGAGTCATCAGTTCCTCCAGTCAGTAACAGTTATAGATCTGTTATAGTCATCAGTTCCTCCAGCCAGTAACAGTTACAGATATCTTAGAGTAGTCAGTTTTGTTTTAATGTGGTCTATATGCCAATTAGTGTTGGTGACACGTACACAAATAAACCCACTATATGCACCAGATAATGGTTATTAGTTAAGATTCTATGTGTTCACGAAGTCAAATCGTATGTGACATATTTAGTTTGCACCTCTCTCAATGCGACAAGGATACGCCTTGAAATCGCCATGAAACAATTTGACTATGTTGTGCTGTAAAATGTAATTTTCGGGCCACACTATTTTGTAAGAATACAAAAATACTTAAGATATACGTCAGTGTGCTCATTCCAAACACCCTTCGACGGTCATTTACAATCTCAGACTGCATGCAAACATGCACTGCAATACTGCAATTAGTTTTAGCAAAAATTGCTGGAGATTATGGAAACTAATTTCTAAACATAATACAAGCAATGTAGCCACTACAATATTCTTCTTCCTAAAGAAAATCATGAGATGTTCTAATAATAGTCTAGATTCCTTATATACATCTTTTCAGTTATAAGCTTAAAGCCAGGAATCTTTCATGGACAGACACATAGATCAAAAGCATTACAATATTGCTATTTCGCGTTTATTACTCTCAGTTGGTCTCTCTATCTTGTCATGGCATTGAAGTTTGTCGACCCCTCTCTGACGACGAAAACATCCTTATTTAGCTCAAAATGCGAACAAAGACGAGATAAATGGGCCTTTGATAGTGTCCTTTTTAAAAACTCGTTTTCTATTACTTATATTTGCCTTGTCACTCCTATTTCTATCTGTCAAACTCGATACTTGATACACTCTGGTCGATACATATTACAGCAAGAAATTAATGAAATTATTCACAGAAACGATCCTAAAAACATGATGATTGTGTACTCACTTCCTTTATACAAACATGATGATCGTGTACTCACTTCCTTGATACAAACATGATGATTGTGTACTCACTTCCTTTATACAAACATGATGATCGTGTACTCACTTCCTTGATACAGACATGATGATTGTGTACTCACTTCCTTGATACAAACATGATGACTGTGTACTCACTTCCTTGATATAAACATGATGATTGTGTACTCACTTCCTTGATATAAAGATGATGATTGTGTACTTACTTCCTTGATACAAACATGATGATTGTGTACTCACGTCCTTTATACAAACATGATGATTGTGTGCTCACTTCCTTGATACAAACATGATGATTGTGTACTGACTTTCTTGATACAAACATGATGATTGTGTACTCACGTCCTCTATACAAACATGATGATTGTGTGCTCACTTCCTTGATACAAACATGATGATTGTGTACTGACTTTCTTGATATAAACATGATGATTGTGTACTCACTTCCTTGATACAAACATGATGATTGTGTACTGACTTTCTTGATATAAACATGATGATTGTGTACTCACTTCCTTGATACAAACATGATGATTGTGTACTGACTTTCTTGATATAAACATGATGATTGTGTGCTCACTTCCTTGATATAAACATGATGATTGTGTACTCACTTCCTTGATATAAACATGATGATTGTGAACTCACTTCCTTGATACAAACATGATGATTGTGTACTCACTTCCTTGATATAAACATGATGATTGTGTACTCACTTCCTTGATATAAAACAATACCGTCCCGCGTGTGATGGCATCGACCCTTAGACCATATGATGTAGATAATGGCGATGTAACAGGCGGCGATGATGATGGCTGGCAGCAGAAATGTCACCACGGCCACAACAGTGAAGAACAGCTAGGAGAGGAGAAAGGGGGGAGGTTTCATAGAAGGAGTGTTGTAAATCTGTCTGTATGTATGTGTATACGTATGTATGTATGTGTATATGTGTGTATATGTAAATATGTTTAAATATATGTATATATATATATATATATATATATATATAGAGAGAGAGAGAGAGAGAGAGACATACACACACAGGTATATATATATATATATATATATATATATATACGAAGGGCGTTTGGCTTGGCTTCGTTCGTTCTCAATCTCTCGCTACCAAACCCTGAAAGAGCTGAAGTAGCGGAATGTAGTCCAGAGAACGGAATGCGTTGTGTCGTAGTTTACAGCTTGACTGCAATATTTGCACCTTTCGGTCCAACACATCCGACCTCAGCAATTATTTTTTGAGTACCGGGTTAGCATTCCCTCTTCGATCCCTTCTCCTTAGCCAGTCTGCCCTACTGCAGCTTGTTGTCCAAGATCACCGCGTGGAGGTGTAGAAGGGTCTTGGCAGCTCTGGTTCGCTGACCCTGACGCTAGCAGTCAGCTATGGGTACCTAACCACTGCAGCTCATGCGCTGCTCCGCATCTTTATTCCGAAGGGCGTTTAAATAAAGACGGGACTTTTTTTGTTCTAGATCTACATGAATGTATTAAAGCGTGCTGGAACTACGATCGTTAGGGAGACTTGTGTCTTATTACTTCTATGTGTCCCGCTTGCCATGGACCCGTCACGTGAGAGGTATATACAAATGGCGGACAACACTGTAAGTGCTTGCATGCAACAGCGTGTTGTGATAAAGTTTCCTGTGAAAGAAGTCGTGAAACTTGCGGAAATTTACAGATGACTGGAACAACAACAATACGGTGATGAGACACTCATCTGCAGTGAGACATTTTAATGGTGTAAACGTTTTAGAGAAAGCCGTAAATCCGAGAGTGATGATCCCGGCCATGGTGGCTCTCAACCCACCACAGTTATTCCTGTGAATATCCTGATTGTGGAACGCCTTATCCTGTAAAATCGACGCCTAACCTGTCGCAAAATTGCACAAGATACACATTTTTTGTCTGGGTACCGGTGAACACCATTATTAATTTGCATTTTCAAGCCTGCAGTGAATTGAAGGAACGTATTGACGTGGAAGGACATGACTTTTTGGATCGCTTACAGCACAGACCTCGCTCCAAGCGGTGTCCACCTGTTTGGACCCCAACAAGTATTCTTGTGAGATCAGTTATTCAGCACTGATGACGAAGTGAAACAAGCTGTCCTGAATTGGTTCAGACATAATTACAAATTGTTCAAAGCTGAAGCTTTTCAAGCGTTACATAAACACTGGGATAAGTGCATTATATAGAAAAAGAAATGGCATTTTGACTACTTTAAAAATAATTATTTTTTTCCTTACAAAAATGTCCCATTTTCACGTGAACGCCCCCCCCCTCCCCTTGTATATATATATATATATATATATATATATATATATATATATATAACCCACCTACCTATGTATGTGTGTATGTATGTGTCTATGCATGTGCTATGTGTATATGTATAGGTAATGTCTTGGACGTGTGTGCGTCCGTATGTATGTTTGCCTGTAAGTATGTAATTGTTCCAGTCTTTTGCGTATGTATGTATGCAGGAATACACATATGCACGTACGAATATATGTAGGTCTGTGCGTGTGTATGCATATATGCGGGTGTTAAGGTATGGATATTTGTATGTGTTTGGTGTGTTTGTATATATATAAATGAGTGTATGTGATAGGAGCGACGTTCTGCAAAGGGCATGCTAGATATTGATGATACATAAATATTTGTGTGTTTGGTTGCCTATCTGCCCTTTACCTTGCTAAGTTGAAGGGCTTGTCTATAAGTGAACCGGTTGGAAGAAAAGTCCTTCGAACTGGAAAATCAGAATAAGGGATCTCATAGCTGGGAATTCAAGTTCTTCTTCTTCGTCGTCGTTCGCTCTCAAATAATTGCATCTATCTCCATCATAAACCTGGCGGTCCATCTCAGGCTAGTCTCATCGCCATACAGTTTATCTCGCAATTCAAGTGACTATAAACTTCACAAACAAAGAGACAAGAGGAAAACAAAGGCAGCAGCTGCATAGCAACATCTTGAGATGGGCAGAACGTAGCATCCATGTTTCCCCCGTACAAGCAAGAGGCAGAATGTGCTAAGCCCAGTACGTTGGGAATGCGGTTGGGGGGGGGGGGGGGCTGCATTTTTTATCTAATATCAACAAGTAAATAGATTTTAACCAGAAATTAGTTACACCAGCTAACCAGAGCGCACACAAAGCCATCACTCGTGTATTGTTTCGGTACCAGCTATTTAGAAAGGCCAATAACCCTAGGCAGACAAAATCTGTCCAAGTAATTGTCAAGTTATCTTATCAAACAGTGGGAATAATAAGATAACATGAACGTAGCTAGAGATAGTACAATATGTGTTATGGTTCTGTGTACAGATTCAACATCTCTCTCTCTGCTGTTCTGGCAGGCTTATAGGTTGTAAGTTTCTCATTAACACATGATAACATTTACACTTTTTGATAGCTTCAATATCTCGTTAATGACAAGTTGATATCCAACTCCTGTAAACTAGAGATCACCAAATGCATCGACTGCAGCGACATCATACTGTAAATGATCATTAAATGGTTGACAAATATGTTCTCCATTATCCGTATTGATTTATTCACATTAGCAGCTTTGGTAGTCAAAATGAAAGCTTTTTCATTGTCGCCATATGTTCTAAAACAACAGTATCGTTACTGTCAATACCGTTATATATCTTCTGGTAGTAGTATCGTCAATGTCCATACCATTATATATCTTCTGGTAGTAGTATCGTCAATGTCCATACCCTTATATATCTTCTGGTAGTAGTATCGTCAATGTCCATACCATTATATATCTTCTGGTAGTAGTATCGTCAATGTCCATACCATTATATATCTTCTGGTAGTAGTATCGTCAATGTCCATACCATTATATATCTTCTAGTAATAGTGTTGTTATATATTCTAGATTTAGTATCTTTATTGTGCATGCCTTGACATATCTTCTAGTAGCAGTAACGCCACTGGCATGCCTTTGTCTTCTAATAATAGTAGCGCCACTGTCCACAACCTGACATGTCTTCTAATAAAAGTACCAATATGACTTCTGGTGTTAGGAAAATGCCAGACAAACTCAGACCTAAATGACCTAAGACCAGTACTCTGTCAATTATGCCAGCAGTCCAAACCACAATGAGTCGTAGTGTGGTCTTCAGACTATGCACAGGCAAAAACTGAAGATATGTGCTGCTGACAAATGCACCTGTGGTACTAACGAATGCACCTGTGGTATTGACAAATGCACCTGTGGTATTGACAAATGCACCTGTGGTACTGACAAATGCACCTGTGGTACTGGGAAAATGACTCCTGAACATCTGTAACCTCCTCATTCCAAACATCTGAAAACGGAAGAAAGGTTAAACACACTCTTTGCCATATTTATCAATTAATTACCTGCCAGTGCCAAAAATAGGGAAAATCCATCCAACACTGTCTCTTATTTTCTTGGATTGTCTCCCCGAACATGAACAGAGCAGGTGAGGCGAACAGTCCTGAGATAATCCAGGCTGAGTACACCAGAAAGCGGGCTTGGTAACCTGAAATTAGGTCAATGTTTGATCTTCTCATGTGCATAACAATAGAAATATATACGGGACAGTTTTAAGTGGACACAAACTCAAAACAATAATAATCTATGTTACAACCAATACGATCTCGCTAAGGAGAAGTGCCAACACACATGTGAAAACATAGCAATTCTAAACTATGAAAATTATAATAGTTACCAAACTATCGATATGGTAAAGTATGCCTAAATAAGAGTGGACGCAACTATTTGAACATAAAACGTCGAGCTGAGAAAGCGAGAAATTATCACAAGCTAGATTACAAAGATCAGACTATGTACTTATTAATTCGAATGAAGGGAGAGTTTGGGTACAGAGAAAACAGAGGAACACCTGGAAAAGGAGTAGTGAACTTTTTTGACACCTTTTGGAGAAGATTAAACGGTGTTATGATCTCATTTGTGTAGTGGCATTGACTGTAGCTTGGTTATGTTACTAATCATTAACAATTTACCTTTACAAATGACATATTCCTCATTACCCTAATTGGCGTACAGGACATGTGAAATCAAAAGGAATAAATCTCTGCAAAACAGACACGTTTGTTAGACTCCCATTCCAACGCTAATTGATAACTTTCATTGGTCTATAATTGTCACATGAACTGTTCTAAGATAAGTGTTAGTGAAAACGAGGAATATATATTCGAAATCGTAGGATACCAACAGTGTAATTAGACAGATATTCGAAAGGCTAAAACACCAACCAATCAGACAGATACTCGGAAGGCTAGGTTACCAACAGTGTAATCAGACAGATATTCGAAAGGCTAGAGATACCAACAAATCAGACAGACTAGGACACCAACCAATCCGACAGGACAGGACCACAACCAATCAGACAGGCTAGATACCAACCAATCAGACAGGCTAGGACACCAACAATTCAGACAGGACAGGACATCAACCAATCAGACAGGACAGGATACCAACTAATCAGACAGGACAGGACACCAACCAATCAGACAGGCTAGGACACCAACCAATCACACAGGATAGGACACCAACCCATCAGACAGGCTAGGATACCAACCAATCAGACAGGCTAGGACACCAACCAATCAGACAGGCTAGGATACCAACCAATCAGACAGGCTAGGACACCAACCAATCTGACAGGACAGAACACCAACCAATCAGACAGGCTAGGACACCAACCAATCAGACAGGACAGGACACCAACCAATCAGACAGGACAGGACACCAACCAATCAGACAGGCTAGGACACCAACCAATCAGACAGGACAGGATACCAACCAATCAGACAGGACAGGACACCAACCAATCAGACAGGCTAGGACACCAACCAATCAGGAGACAAGGGTTTGAGCCCCGTAAAGGTTCAGGTTTTCATTTTTTTTAAATGTTAAACTTAGCCTAAACACAATGCGGCGATTGCTAGGACCAGGGGTTTAAACTCCCTAGACACAATGCGGCGATTGCTAGGACAAGGGGCTTAAACTCCCTAGACACATACATGGGTGCAATGGAACTACAGTTCTTTTTCTTCTTTTTCTTCTTCTTCGTGCATTGTCAGACGTCGACTTGAATTTGTTCAAAGAGAGCAGCGGTCATCCTGAGGCTGTCGACACCGCCATAGAGTTTGTCTAGTGTTGGCACTGGTGATGGCTACATGTGCTTTCTCTGGTCCTCGTATGTCGGACAATTTTGCAGCAGATGTTCAGGGGTCATGTTTCTAGTACCACAAGGGTATTCGTCAGTAGCACCTATCTTCAGCTTATTGAATAAATGGAACCTCAGTCTGTTGTGGCTGTGCGGAGTCTAAAGACCACCACCTGCTCTCGTCTGTTCAACCGGTTATAAGCATCCTTTGTTGTGTAGCCAGTATGATCTGTTTTCAATTTGCCCGTGTATCTGGCCCTAAAAATCCTTTTGGACTCTTCGTAGGTCACACTAGAATCTGGTTGTGATAACCATCCACCGTCTGCCGTGTCTGTCTGTCTCCCCGCTGCCTAGCATGTTACGGTGGGGTGGGGCCCGCTGTACTAAAACTCTTCTGGGTTTGGACTGCTGGCATAGTTGACAGAGAACTGATATTAGGTCATTTAGGTCAGCATTTTTCTGGTTCTTTAACGTTGTAACCACGGACAGGGCATCTGTAAAAAAGGCTAACAGACTTTCATTGCTTTCGCCTGTCTGCATAGCTTCGACTGCAGCTTTCAATGCCATGTGCTCTGCTCTGAAATCGTTTGAGAATGTTCCCGATGCTACTGACAGTGTTATCTATCTACTATTTGTTTGTCCCAGAAGTGTCCTCCCAGCTCCATTTTCTGTTGTGTGTGTTGCAGAACCGTCAATGATTGCATGGACACAGTCAGTGTTTATGTAGTTCTTCTCTATGTATCTCATGGTTATGACTCTTTTTTCCTTTTCAGTCCAATTGTTTTTGCTTCTGATACCTGGTATATTTTCTGTTCCCCCTGGAAAGAGCTTCTGCTTCCAGATGAGTTTCCCTACAGTGAGAATGGGCTTTGGTGATCAAATGGCGTTCAAAGGGTCTATCTCATCTTCGGCTATTTCTACAAAATTACTATTCTTTAGTCTCCCTTTTCCAAATCCATCAAATGTCATTTATTGAAATGTGATTCATTGAATGTCAGTCTTCTTATTTTCTCTGCTTGCTGGTGGTCTCTGCTCTTTCTTTTATTGTTCATTGATTGTAGGTCTGTAATCTTCTCAAGTTCTACAACTGGCGTTGACTTCAAGGAGTCATACTGTTATAATTCGCATTGCTTGGTTTTGAAGTTTGCTGATTTTATAAGTTCATCCGAGACGTGGTCTCAATCTTCCAGTCTACATTTTCTTTAGTGTTCTCTCGTTTGCTCCTCAGCTTGTGCCAGCATGTTTTTCATGATTGCTATGCTTTGCTCTCATTCAGTTTCTCTCGATCTGAGTTCTTCATGTAATGCGTCGATGAAATGTAATGCCTAAGTAATTTGGGTTGTCGTTCACCCCCAAACACTTGCCAATGAGACTTGTTTTGGTATTCTCTGGTTTATTTGAGACAGAAGAACTGCATTTCAACCAGTTCTTATCAGGTTTTAAGTAAGACCACAAGGTCGCTTAAACAAATAACTATCATTATGTCATTAATTCTTGTTGATGGAGTCCTAATCGAGAATTACAGAACTGATGTATAAAGATCGCTTGGCAATGCAGTCAGGCAATGTATATGCTATGGTTATATTATTAACTCTAATAGTCACACAAAAACATAGCCGTTACAATGATTTTTATCTCATGGACACATGCTACCGAGATAGCTATTATAACCGATCGGTCACCAGCTCCCCTCATCAGCACACACAATAAATTGGCCTTCAGTTCCTCTGATCAGACCACACAATAGGACGACCACCAACTCCTCACCACACAATAGGACGACCATCAACTCCTCACCACACAATAGGACGACCACCAGCTCCTCTGGTTACCACACAATAGGACGACTACCAACTCCTCACCACACAAAAGGACGTCCGCCAACTCCTCACCACACAATAGGACGACCACCAACTCCTCACCACACAATAGGACGACCACCAACTCCTCACCACACAATAGGACGACCATCAACTCCTCACCACACAATAGGACGACCACCAGCTCCTCTGGTTACCACACAATAGGACGACTACCAACTCCTCACCACACAAAAGGACGTCCGCCAACTCCTCACCACACAATAGGACGACCACCAACTCCTCACCACACAATAGGACGACCACCAACTCCTCACCACACAATAGGACGACCATCAACTCCTCACCACACAATAGGACGACCACCAACTCCTCACCCCACAATAGGACGACCACCAACTCCTCACCACACAATAGGACGACCACCAGCTCCTCGCCACACAATAGGACGACCACCAGCTCCTCGCCACACAATAAGACGACCATCACTCCTCTAACCAGACCACACAATAGGACGACCACCAGCTCCTCTGGTTACCACACAATAGGACGACCACCAGCTCCTCACTACACGATAGGACGACCACCAACTCCTCACCACACAATATGACGACCACCAGCTCCTCACAATACAATAGGACGACCATCAACTCTCCTCTAACCAGACGATACAATAGGACGACCACCAGCTCATCTGGTTACCACACAATAGGACGACCACCAGCTCCTCTGGTCACCACACAATAGGACGACCACCAGCTCCTCACCACCCAATAGAACGACCATCAACTCCTCACCACACAATAGGACGACCACCAACTCCTCACCACACAATAGGACGACCACCAGCTCCTCGCCACACAATAAGACGACCATCAACTCCTCTAACCAGACCACACAATAGGACGAGCACCAGCTCCTCTGGTTACCACACAATAGGACGACCACCAGCTCCTCACTACACGATAGGACGACCACCAACTCCTCACCACACAATAGGACGACCACCAGCTGCTCACCACACAATAGGACGACCATCAACTCCTCTAACCAGACGATACAATAGGACGACCACCAGCTCATCTGGTTACCACACAATAGGACGACCACCAGCTCCTCTGGTCACCACACAATAGGACGAGCACTAGCTCCTCACCACCCAATAGGACGACCACCAACTTCTCACCACCCAATAGGACGACCACCAACTTCTCACCACACAATAGGACGACCACCAGCTCCTTACCACACAATAGGACGACAATCAACTCCTCTAACCAGACCATACAATAGGACGACCACCAGCTACTCTGGTTACCCCACAATAGGACGACCACCAGCTCCTCTGGTCACCACACAATAGGACGATCACCAGCTTCTCACCACACAATAGGACGACCAGCTCCTCTGGTTAAAACACAATAGGACGACCACCAGTTCCTATGGTCGCAACACAATAGGACGACCACCAGCTCTTCACCACACAATAGAACGACCACCAGCTCCTCACCACACAACAGGACGACCACCAGCTCCTCACCACACAATAGGACGACCACCAGCTTCTCACCACACAATAGGACGACCACCAGCTCCTCCCCCACACAATAGGACGACCACCAGCTCCTCTGGTCACCACACAATAGTACGAATACCAGCTCCTCACTACACAATAGGACGACCACCAGCTCCTCACCACACAATAGGACGACCACCAGCTCCTCCCCACACAATAGGACGACCACCAGCTCCTCTAACCAGATCATACAATTGCAAATACGTCCAGAAGTAACCAAAAGGACTGTCAGTGACCAAATTTACGTCTTTAAACTAAAAAAATTGCAAACATTAGGAGTAAATGTCGCAATGTCAGTTGTCCATCACAAGATATGAATGCGACATTAACAGACGGTTTTTGTCTTAATGATGAAACTTGAGTTCTGTTTGGATTCTAGTGAGGAAGATAATGCGTCGATCATCAGACTCACTCTTTTGCTCGGAGCTACCTTGGACCAATGGCTGCTATTAATGTTCGTGTCTGCTCTCGTCGGTTCTTGTTGGTTCTTGTCTGCTGAGTGGTTACGGCAGCCTTTATGCAACACCCATACTGTCCTGCAGGAACCACATGTATTGTACAAGTCCCAGTGAAACTCTGCATACACATATATATATTAACTATTGACAGAAGGTTGGGGTGACCAGGCCAGTTGTCAGTATAACAGTCTATCAATAGTTGGCAATACTCGTTCTTATTTAATGCTATTTACAAGGAAACAATTGTTGGCAGTGTGAATAGTCAATCTAATACATACAATATATCGCAGACAGAATTCCATGCTTCCTCTCGTGGAACAGTGCTCCGCGGAACACCGGTCCAGAGCATCAATGGAACTAGTTGTCAGTAGAATTCCTCACCGCTTTTCGAGAAGTTCATGGGCCTGGCCACAGCGTCGTAGCGGTCAATGGAGAGACTGACCAGCATGTAGGTGGAAGAGTAGGTCACCATTGCTTGCAAGAACTGTATGACCTTGCACATAACGTTCCCGGCGTACCATTCGACTGTAATTTTGGTGGCCAAGTCTGTAAATGAAACCATGACTCCGACCAGAAGATCTAGGAAAGATAGACAATATGCAGACGATTAAGAAGAAAGGAAAGTCATACATATTTAAAACGTGCACATTTGTCTATTAACCTGAAAATAATTACTTTTCTGAACTATTTGTTTGTTAATCTTACGCTATTTATTTTACATTTATTATCCACACTAGAAGGAAACATAGAAGACAAACGTGCAGGAGAGATATAACAGGTCTAATGTTATTTCTATCCTAGGTGACGGTACTATTTAAACGTATATATAGCAGGTCCTAACGTTATTGTATCACTATATTTACTATCTTTCTTCCTTACCACTATCACTCCCCAACTCACACTTTAATTAAACCACTAACAATTCTTTTAACAAAAGCAAAACAAAGAATGTGTATTTCACAAACATAATACACATCAGATCACTAAACTTGGCTCTTAAATCATTTTATATTGTTCATCAATTATTAACTAATTTTAATGTCTTAAGAATTTTGTTATCAAACTTTTCTGATTATAATTACTTTAAAGAGGTTCGTGCAAATTAACACAGGACTTACTCTTGCACTAAACTTGACCCAGGGTTCAAATCACGTAGTCGGAATCTAGCAATTCACCGTCTATATCTCTGTGCGTTGATATAATGATGTCTAGCTATTTATTCTCAGTCCTAATCTATCTGTTATCGCTCGTCTGATGGACTTATGTTCCACCTCTCAGCTAACACAACGTGGGTGTCTTCCGAGCCTCTTGTTTCGTCTCAACGTAAGCAGATGTCTACTGAGCCTCTTGTCTCGCCTCAACGTAAGCAGATGTCTACTGAGCCTCTTGTCTCGTCTCAACGTAAGCACATGTCTACTGAGCCTCTTGTCTCGCCTCAACGTAAGCAGATGTCTACTGAGCCTCTTGTCTCGTATCAACGTAAGCATATGTCTACTGAACCTCTTGTCTCGTCTCAACGTAAGCAGATGTCTACTGAGCCTCTTGTCTCGTCTCAACGTAAGCAGATGTCTACTGAGCCTCTTGTCTCGTCTCAACGTAAGCAGATGTCAACGGAGCCTCTTGTCTCGTCTCAACGTAAGCAGATGTCTACTGAGCCTCTTGTCTCGTCTCAACGTAAGCAGATGTCTATTGAGCCTCTTGTCTCGTATCAACGTAAGCAGATGTCTACTGAGCTTCTTGTCTCGTATCAACCTCAGAAACTCGTCGATTGCACCTGTGCTCGTGCCTAAGACAGACGACAGTGGTTCTGTTACTGCGGTTGTCAGGCCGAGGTAACATATAAGTCACGAGGTGTTATCCAGGACACCAGCTTTGTGTTGAAGCAATAGGTCTCCCTCTGACGAGAATGAAGTCGGGTCATGAAAGACAGACGTTTGTGACGACTCGAAAAGAACATCACACACAGACAAATTCTTACACGTGCGTGGTCTCTCGTTGCCTTTCAGAGTTGGTCTGCTTCGGTGGTTACTAATTATATTTCTCCATTCTGGCCACTCACTGGATAAGTCTTGTAGTTTTATCTAGCTACTTGCTCTTGCCTATCTACTACCTGCTAAACTGCATGGTAGAATTCTCTTCTCTGCTCCTCCTGATCTGACTCCCCAAATTATATGCTAAGCTCACCGCTTTGAGCAATGACTTCTACTGTCTTAAGTTCAATTTCCTCAAACTTTATTTTAACTGGCGTGTCCCTGAGAAAGGCTGCCTTGGTTTTCAAGCTACTAGGTGACCTAGAGGTCATCTATTCCCAAAAGAAATCGTGCAAATAGAATCATTTTGTTTGGAAAGTTTTAGACTGCATTCTTTGAGAATTGACAATGCCCCGTTCAATGAACTGAACCTCTCGTGCGGGGCTCTCAAGTTATATGTGGATACCACACATAGTATTTTCAGGGCTTCCCTGGCGTTGGCTCGTTAGACCCTTGTAACTCTGTTACAGAGAGTCAACTCATCAAGTAATAGAGGACACACATCAAGAGATGGACAGGACACATTCAGCTAGTAATAGGAGAAACACATTAAGAGATGGACATGACAAACTCAGCAAGTAATAGGAGACAAACATCAAGAGATGAACAGGACAAACTCAGCAAGTAATAGGAGACAAATAGGAGATGGACACGACATACTCAGAAAGTAGTAGGAGACACACAGGAGATGGACAGGACAAACTCAGTAATTAATAGGAGACAAACAGGAGATGGGCATGAACAAACTCAGCAAGTAATAGGAGACAAACAAGAAATGGACAGGACAAACTCAGCAAGTAATAGGAGACACACAGGAGATGGACACGACATACTCAGCAAATAATAGGAGATGGACAGAACAAACTCAGCAAGTAATAGGAGACAAACAGGAGATGGACACAACATACTCAGCAAGTAATAGGAGACAGGAGATGGACAGGACAAACTCAACAAGTAATAGGAGACAAACAGGAGATGGACAGGACAAGCTCGTCAGAAGGCAACATCAATGCCCAAAGGCGAAAGACGTTGAAATCCATTGCAGATGGCCTACTGGGGAAGATGGTTTCCGATTTGATGAACAGACAGCGTTTTATTTTGGTTTTAATATGAGGGGTAGGGGAAGTGCGGAGTGTGTGTGTGAGTGTGTGTGCGTGTCTGTCTGTGTGTGAGTGTGTGTGGTCATGCGTGCGTTGGTGTGTGTGTGTGTGTGATCATGCGTGCGTTGGTGTGTGTGTGTGTGTGTGATCATGCGTGCGTTGGTGTGTGTGTGATCATGCGTGCGTGGGTGTGTGTGTGTGTGTGTGATCATGCGTGCGTTGGTGTGTGCGTGTGTGTAATCATGCGTGCGTTGGTGTGTGTGTGTGATAATGCGTGCGTTAGTGTGTGTGTGTGTGTGATCATGCGTGCGTTGGTGTGTGTGTGTGATCATGCGTGCGTTGGTTTGTGTGTGTGATCATGCGTGCGTTGGTGTGTGTGTGTGATCATGCGTGCGTTGGTTTGTGTGTGTGATCATGCGTGCGTTGGTGTGTGTGTGTGTGATCATGCGTGCGTTGGTGTGTGTGTGTGTGTGTGATCATGCGTGCGTTGGTGTGTGTGTGATCATGCGTGCGTTGGTGTGTGTGTCTGTGTGTGTGTGATCATGCGTGCGTTTGTGTGTGTGTGTGATCATGCGTGCGTTTGTGTGTGTGTGTGTGATCATGCGTGCGTTGGTGTGTGTGTGTGTGTGTGTGATCATGCGTGCGTTGGTGTGTGTGTGTGTGTGTGTGTGATCATGCGTGCGTTTGTGTGTGTGTGTGATGATGCGTGCGTTGGTGAGTGTGTGTGTGTGTAAACTATTGTTTGTTACACCAGGTACTTGTCGTCACTATCTTATATCTTTCTTCGATCCAATGGGAGCATGCCAACACCGCTGCAGATGATCTCCGTGTAGAAAGTCTGTGTTGAAAGAAACATTTGCTTTGGTAGTAGCGACTAATAGCCCTTCATTTTCAGAAATAGGATACTCGTCCCACGAACAACTCTCCTGAGATGTCTTCTCCTGCTGTTATAATAGGTCATGTGACGAAAACAGGAGTGTGTCCGGTTCTACTCCAGCTCACCTGTCCTGAGTTGCACACAGTTGATCAAACAATCTGTATGAATATGCTGGAAGAATGTACATGAGAAACAAACGAAGCGGCAAAGATTGTACAACCCAATAGAAATGTGCAATGGTAGCGACGAGATAGAGCGTACATACCAAACAGATACGAGGGAGGGAATGCACCACATCGTTTTTCTCATGAGCTGTTCGTTCAAAAGCCATGACATTTCTACACAATGTACACGGAGGTGTCATGTAAACATCTGTATTATTCAAAATCATCCCCATCAAATTGTAGTTTTATGCCATAGCGAAACAAGCGCATGTATTCCCAGCCGTACCAGATTTTGTCTTGATCGTGTAGGCATTTGTTGGCTGCATGAATCACTTCACCATCATCGTCAAACTTTGTCCCACGGAGTGCATTTATGAGTGGACCAAACAGATAAAAATCAGAGAGTGCCAAGTCGAGACTATAGGTTGGATGGGGTAGTACAGTGCAACCCAATTGGGTGATTGTTCTTCGTGTTGCCAGACTTGTGTGAGGGCGCGCATTGTCGTGAAGGGGAAGCACGTCTGCTAAATTCTTGTGCGGCACAACTCTGCGGGAACGTCGATCTCGTCTTAATGTAGGCTTGCAAATTGATTGTCTCCCCTCTTGGCATCGCATCCACAAGAATAACACCCTCAATCACCCAATAGACAGTGATCATGACCTTTCTAGGTGAAGATGTCTTGAATTTTTTTCTTCGTGGTGATTGCGGATGATGCCACTCCATGGACTGTCTTTTTGTGTCTGATTCAAAATTATGTGCCCAGGTTTCGTCAAACTGTAATGATATTAAACAAAAAGCTATCTCCATCAGCATTTAAACTCTCCAACAATTTAGAAGAAATTGTTTTCCTTTGCATTCGGTGGTTATTTGTGAAACTTCGAGGAACCCATCTTGTGCAAACCTTAGAAAATCCGAATGTTTTTGCAACTGCATTTGCACTTCCAATGCTGATTGACAGATGTAAGGCCAGTTGTTGAATAGTGATTCTTCTATCAGTAAGAATAATGCCCTCAGCGCATTTTAACATTTCTGGTAGCTCTGACAAGGCGTCCACTGCGCGGCTGATCAAGCAGCTCCGTATTTACACTTCCTGATTCTTTTAATCTCTTAACCCAGCAACTAACTGTACTGCTGTCGACCACAAAACTTCCGTACGTATCACATAGGCGCTTGTGAATGCTCACAACCGTTTCCTTTTCTGCAACAAGACATTCTATCACAATGCGATGCTTATAACGAAAGTTGGTAACATGCTCCATTTCAACGGGTTAGTGCAGTCGTATTATTTGACTGCTAGCAGTGCAATTTGGTACACACTATTGACACGTGCCATATTTAAAGTGTGCAAAATTTCAAGCATTTATTTTTAAACTGAGCTGAGAAAAACGACGTGGTGCATTACTTTTTGATCGCCTCTCGTATATCAAGTAGAACTTTAAGAATAGCCTTCTAGAATGCGGCTCATTGGTACGTAAGTGTTGTACCTGTAATAATATGACTAAAAGAACTGTTGCCGTGCTGTGGAAGGTGTATTAGAGAAGGAAAATGTCCCTGCAGTAACCGGTCATAACTGGTCTGAAATTCTGAGAAAATAAAAAACAGGATGACCTGGCCGCTCACTCCGAACTTGGGTGTTGATGTCTACGTGTTTTTGTTTTCTGTTCTTGTTTATAGATTCTACAGTATGGGGTAGGCAGCCTCATCCACAACCCTCCTTAATCTGACATTGGTTAGTCAATCCTCTCCTAGTGTGGACTGTAGAAATGTTCTTTGCTTGTTCTTATCTGGTTTCTAGCCAGATTACTGCTGTTCTCTTACACAATCCGTGCAGGTTACATTGTCACTTTTATGTGCCCTCTTTCGGACTCCGGTAACACGGAAGGAAGTTAGATAATGACGTCAACTTATAGCAGGAACAAGTATTGTATGAGCACTCTGAATTCAGACCAGCAGTGAAGAAATAATGTGCAGGCATTGATTATAGCTGGCGGCGGTATTTACGATCATCATAAAAACCATATTCGTTGCTCGATGGTCAATGCCTTTGGTGAGGACAGCAGGGGCTGAGGACAGTTATTGTGAAACAGAAGATAAGATTGGTAATGGTGGTAACATAATGACGCAAATATGACTTTGGTGATGAGGAGGGAAGTGATATCCGTAGCTTGGTGACGTCAATATGCTGATGACTGTCACTGCCCGTTTGATATTCCTGGTTGTGATGGTAATAATCTAGTTGATTATGTTAATGATGTGTTAGACGATTATGTAAATGATGTGTTAGATGATTATGTCAATGATGTGTTAGACGATTATGTCAATGATGTGTAAGGTGATTATATCAATGATGTGTTAGATGATTATGTTAATGATGTGTTAGATGATTATGTCAATGATGTGTTAGACGATTATGTTAATGATGTGTTAGACGATTATGTCAATTATGTGTAAGGTGATTATGTTAATGATGTGTTAGACGATTATGTTAATGATGTGTTAAGTTATTATGTTAATGATGTGTTAAGTTATTATGTTAATGATGTGTTAATCGTGCAGCTCTACAAACCTGCCAAGGCCAGGTGCATGATGAAGAAGTTCATCCTTGATTCTCTGCCATTCTTGGACAACCAGATGGCCGCTAGCACACAACCGTTGCCGATAATGATGGACAAGCACAGTATGGACACGAGCACAGTCTGTGGCAGCTGCAGAGGTAATCGTTCTTAAAATGGTTGCTTGTCACATGTAACAACGTTCGCTGTGGAATTATGCAAGCACTCACCGCGCATGTCTACCTCGTGGATTGAAAAGTGCATCCTCCCATTACACCTCAACAGAAGGAATCAATGTCGTGTAGATAGTTACTCGTGTTGTTGTTGTTGCTGCTGCTGTTGTTGTCTCTGTTCATGGTGTTGTTATGAGAAGCTCTGACATTTTCGGATGTAGATCAGGCACGGCTTGCACGAGGTTCTTGGTTCTGAATGCCCTGAACAGGACGTCAAGTGGCGGGTTTTCTTACATCCCGAGCGTGCTGATGAAGGTGGACCGGGGCCCCTCCAAAGCGTGTCGCTCACTAATACGGTGATCACGTCGATCCCTTACCTCGTTAGCCAGACTGCCACGAAAACAGCTCGTTTCCAGGGAGGGATACTAGGAAGACGAGGTGAGAGTCTTGGCCAGTATGTTTGACCTGACCCTGACTAACATGTCTGATCAGTATGTTTTGTCTGACCCTGACTAACATGTCTTGGCTTGGTTTGGCTTAGTTTGTTCTCAATCTCCCGCTACCAAACCATGAAAGGGCTTCGGTAGCAGAATGTAGTCCAGAGAACGGAATGCGTTGTGTCGTAGTTTACAGCTTGACTGTGATATTTGCACCTTTCGGTCCAACACATCCGACTTCAGCTCTAACATGTCTGATTAGTATGTTTTGCCTGACCCTGACTAACATATCTGATCAGTATATTTTGCCTGACCCTGACTAACATATCTGATCAGTATATTTTGCCTGACCCTGACTAACATATCTGATCAGTATGTTTTGCCTGACCCTGACTAACATATCTGATCAGTATATTTTGCCTGACCCTGACTAACATATCTGATCAGTATATTTTGCCTGACCCTGACTAACATATCTGATCAGTATATTTTGCCTGACCCTGACTAACATATCTGATCAGTATATTTTGCCTGACCAGACGTTAGTCTTTCTCCTCGCATGCACGATGTAGTTTCTATTACTATACCTATGTACGAGTTATTTCATGGTTCTGTGTGTGAAAGACAAGAATAGGACCACTGACACGCTGAACTCACCTCAGATGAGGTTGTAGTTTAATCCTACTACAGTAGAAGACTCCAAATCAAAGTACTCTACACACTGGTACTCTCCATCCTGGTACTCTCCACCCTGGTACTCTCCACCCTGGTACTCTACACCCTAGTACTCTACACCCTGGTACTCTCCACCCTGGTACTCTACACCCTGGTACTCTCCACCCTGGTACTCTCCACCCTGGTACTCTCCACCCTGGTATTCTACACCCTGGTACTCTCCACCCTGGTACTCTACAACCTGGTACTCTACACCCTGGTACTCTCCACCCTGGTACTCTAGACCCTGGTACACTCCACCCTGGTACTCTCCACCCTGGTACTCTCCACCCTGGTACTCTCCACCCTGGTACTCTACACCCTTGTACTCTCCACCCTGGTACTCTTCACCCTGGTACTCTCCACCCTGGTACTCTCCACCCTGGTACTCTACACCCTTGTACTCTCCACCCTGGTACTCTCCACCCTGGTACTCTCCACCCTGGTACTCTCCACCCTGGTACTCTCCACCCTGGTACTCTCCACCCTTGTACTCTCCACCCTGGTACTCTCCACCCTGGTACTCTACACCCTTGTAGTCTCCACCCTGGTACTCTCCACCCTTGTACTCTCCACCCTGGTACTCTACACCCTTGTACTCTTCACCCTGGTACTCTACACCCTTGTACTCTACACCCTGTTACTCTACACCCTGGTACTCTACACCATTGTACTCACATTTGACTTGACGTAACGTAACGTCTTTATACTGGTTCAGAAGACTCTGTAGAGTCTGTATACAACCAGTTTCTTTTACATTTCCTTGCTCTAAAAGCTATGCGCATCAAATCTATTCGCAAATACATTAAAAGACCCTGCCTTCACGTCTTCCTGAGACGATGCATTCCAAGAATTCCCCACTCTCTGACTAAAAAAATATGTCGAAATATCTAATATGGACCTACTACTAATTCATTTGTAGCTATGCCCTCTTGTTCGTGTAGGTGGTTGAATTTTGAAAATCACTTGTTATAATAAAATTCCTGTGCATTTTATTCATCTCATTGAAATATTATACCAAGATTAACAAGCCGCTGTCCGAGTATCTGGGCAAACATCAGATTGGTTTGCAGTACAAAAGGGAGTCCGACAGGGATGTATCCTCTCACCTTATCTATATAACATCTATGCAAAATGTATAATGAGAAATGTTCGAGAAGACGAGAACATTTAAAGTTTCGACCCATTTACGATTGGCGGGTACGGTACGAGATTTCATAGTTACGATATGCAGACGACACAGTGTACAAGAAGTGCAGAAGGGCTAGAGCAGATAATTTCAGCCGTAAATGGACATATTAAAGATCAAAACCTGTTTATAAACATAAACAAAACAAAGATAATGACCACCGACAAAAACACAATGTCAACATTTAATTTACAGTGGGTGTTGGGGAAATAAATTAGGTCACGCATTTTTAATATCTGGGCTCCAGAATTGACAAAAATTGCGACTGCTCGAAATAAATCAGAAGAAGAAAAGCCATGGCAATGCAGAGACTGAACAGCCTGAAGAAATTATGGCAGAGCACCAATAAAATGATAAAAGTAAAAGTCTTGAGAGCCTGTGTTTTTCCTGTGACAGCTTATGGCTGCGAATCATGGACGATTACCAAACATTTTAGACAAAGAATCGAATCCTTCGAGTCAAAATGTTACAGAAAGATCCTCAGAATACCCTGGACAGAGAAAAAGAATAAAGGGAAATTCGTCGAGAGTTTAGCATAGAGGAAAACTGGTTTATCAATTCCATTTTGGCTGGAAAATGCAAATATTTTGGTTACATCAAGAGACACAACGGTCTTGAGAGAACGGTGATGGACGGTATGGTACCAGGTATAAGAGGAAGGGGTAGACCAAGAAGACGATGGCACCAAGATATCCAGGAATGCCTGGGTATGACTGTGGCTGAGGCTGGAGTTTTGGCAAGAGAATGAGTTTCTTTCAGACAGACTGTGATGGGAGCGACGTTCTATAAAGGGCATGCTACATGATGATGTTAGTCTAATTTATCCTTTCCTGTGATTATCTTATAAGCCTGTATTAAGTCACTTCGAATTTTTCTCTGTTCTAGACACTGTAGGCAGGTGTTTCTGAGTCTTTCCTCATAACTGTAATTCTGGAATCCCACTATCAGCTTTGTCGCTCTTTTTTGTATCCTTTCCAGCATTTTTATATCCCCTCTATGATATGGACTTCACACCTGTACACAGTACTCCAATTTAGGTCTAACTAATGCTTTACACAGTTTGACAATCATTTCCTTACTTCTATGTTTAATATTTATGTTTATTATGCCTCATATTACATTTGCCTTTTTCACTGCTACCTGGACTTGCTCACTCCCCTTACCTGTATGATCTATTATAACCCCTAGATCCCTTTCCTTTTCTATCTTTAAAATATTGTTCTTTCCCATTCTGTAATTGTGTTCCATTTTGGATCTACCAATGTGGATGAGTTGAATGTAGTTTGCTAGAATTGAACAAAATCTATAGAAACAATATTCCCCAAAACATACAGTATTAAAGTGTAAATACCTGACTGTGTCATGAGATATAATCAGGATTTCACACTCCATCAGATAAACAAATACGTGATTACCGAGACAAATGTCCTGTGTGTCTGACACCGGGCGCTGATTATGTCGATATGACCAAACATAAATAGTTTGGCAGGTAGTCCTGCCCAGGTAAGAAACACGGTTATAAATAAGACGGGAAAACATATAAGATATCTGAGGAATTGTGTTTACACCAAGCAATATCATTTGGCGGCCTGATAACTCAAGTTGAAATGGAGCGATTGTTATTTAAACATAAGAGAATGTCAGACTGTGGTATGAGAATTGAGAAGGAACAGATGGCGATAGATAGACTGAGGTGAGATATGTGTTATAGAAATTGTCAGATTGAGACCCACAAAATGAGAAAAAAAACATGCGGAGATAGATGGACAAAGTTCATGCGGAGATAGACAGACAAAGTTCATGAAAAGACAAGGATAACAATTTGAAGGAAAAGCATGTTAGACGTCCTTGTATATGAAAGGCCGGTACATGAACAGATACAGACGGTGCCAGACATGTAATGCATTGTATACTTATGATGGTAGGTAGATGGGAATGTTGGAACATCAAACATGGAGTTTTTGACCTTAAATGTCAAGTCATGCTAGAAAGGAAATACACATTTTTTGGGTTTCTTAAAACATGGAGATAAGCCATTTAAAAAAATGAAATGAACATTTCTTTTATTTTTTTAATAACACTTGGAATTTTGAACAAGACATAACAATAGTTGTTAATATATTATGTCCATTGTTATGTTTATTTTCATCCATCATGGTCTTCTTCGCCAGCTTTACCACCTCTCAACTTTCCCGGCAACAAATACAGTTTCACATTTCTCTCTATCTCTATCTCTATTTTCGAACATCTCTTCGTTTTATCATATCACTGTCTTTGCTATACATCCAGGCTTCCTTAATCGTCTTGTCATTTATGTTTGTAAATGACTTTCCTTTAAATAGAAATGTATTATCTTGCTTTCAGTATCGTTTCTTTCAACATTCCCTAGGAATGTCAGCCTGTTTAATGTTAGTATGTGAACCTTTGATATAGGCTTGCCGGCTGATTTACTCTATTTTAAGTACCTCAGTCCCACGCAAGTTTCTCTGTAGACTACTGTAGGTCTACTCAATCCAAGGTAACAAACCTCATATAACGTCCTTATTATCAACTGCTAACATCTATTTTTAAAACATGTTTGCGAGTTTCTCTTCTCTCTTTCTTTTTCCATTTCAGTATGTAAAGCTCAATTAGTAATGTATATTTATGTACTTATTCGTCTGTGCATATATGTATGTGTTATTTATGTGTGTGTGTGTGAGAGTGTGTTTGTGTACGTGTGAATGTGAGAAACAGAAAGAAAGAGAAAGAGAGAGAGAGAGACGAAGTGAGAGAGAGCAAAGCTATGCAGGTAGGATCAGTTTACGCAAACCAAGAACTGGAGTTTACTGGAGTTTGCTCGTTGTCTAACTACGGCAATTGTTGAATGAAAGTCATGATGAAAATAGCATTAACAGTACTGGCCATTATCAATACGATTATTCTTCCCCCTCTTGTTCTTCTTCTTCTACTTATTCTCTGTCATGAAAAGTACTTTGTGTCGTAGTTTACAGCGAGGTGCGATATGTGCCCCATTCGACCCGACAGCTCCGGTTTTAGCTGGCTTTTGCGGGGAGGGGGTGGGTACCTGAATTTCCTTCCATCTGAACTCCCTGTTCGCTCTGCCAGACTACACAGATGTTGCCTGTATCCAGGACCGCCACTTGGGGGTGGAATAGGTTCTTGGTCAGCTTTGGTTCGCTGACCCTGATGCAAGCAGTCAGCTATGAGTCGCTGACTTCTATCAGCTACGAGTCACTGACTTCTATCAGCTCTGAGTCACTGGCTGCTGTTACCTATGAGTCACTAACTTCTATCAGCTATAAGTCACTGGCTGCTATCAGCTATAAGTCACCGGCTGCTATCAGGTATCAGCCTCAGGATGCTGTCAGCTATGAGTCACTGGCTGCTGTCAGCTATAAATCACAAATCAGGAGAGTTACACCACTATCAGGATAGTTACTTCACACATCAGGACAGTTACTCCACACATCAGGACAGTTACTCCACACATCAGGATAGTTTCTACACACATCAGGATAGTTTCTACACACATCAGGATAGTTACTCCACACATCAGGACAGTTACTCCACACATCAGGATAGTTACTCCACACATCAGGACAGTTACTTCACACATCAGAAGAGCTACTTCACACATTAGGACAGTTACTTCACACATCAGGATAGTTACTCCACACATCAGGACAGTTACTTCACACATCAGAAGAGCTACTTCACACATCAGGATAGTTACCCCACAATAACTGGTGGTTGCTTTAGCATATGCTTTAATCTCTCTCTCTCTCTCTCTCTCTCTCTCTCTCTCTCTCTCTCTCTCTCTTTCTTCTTTGCCTCCTTCAATCATTCATTGGCATTTCGTCTATCCGCTAAACATGAAGAAACTAAAAGCCTTCGCTACTGTTCGGCTCTTTACAGGAACCCTCTGTCCAAGAACGTACAGTGACCAATTAAATATCAACAATTTCACATGATGCGATTCCTAGCCTACATGCACCGCCTTCTTAAATTGACTTTTACGGCTTGCTTAGAGTTTACAATGGTCCTCATATGTCCACCTTTGAACTCCTTAAACGTAGACAGTTTCAGTAGAATAATATCAATCATGGTTTCTCTTAAAAGTCGACTTCTTTGCTGCTCTCTATTTCTTCTATTTTCTTTTCTTCTTCGTCATTGCTGTCTGAATCCATGATTCGATTTGCCGCCATTATTCTCACATTCTTCAACTGTTTCGTGTAAATATTTTCTCAGCGCAGGAGGACTGCCCGAATCTGACAGATAATTACAAGATAGCCCCGTATCTCATACCGGGCCTGTATTAAACTGTTTACCAGAAGTCAGCTGCGGTCAGGTTTCATCAATATATCTTTTGTCGATCCATCATTTCGATGACGCGCGTGTCCGACCTTTCTACGTCTGCATCAACAGTACTGTCGTCTGTGTCTGTGCTATTAAAACTATAATATGTTCACGTGCTCATCACCAGTCCCATACCCTAGAAGGCCGTTGAGGTACAGTTATTGCAGTTGGTCGTACCAGCACTCTCCGTACAACAATGGTGTGTCTTGAGCCGCTTCACACCTGACGGAGCCCATCTCTCTCCAGATGGCAGTTCATTATAGTTGTGTCTAAATTTCTTACAACAACGCTGACCCTGTCTTCAGCTAGGGCGAAGGGCGCCAATCTCGTGAAGTTCAGCCGGGTGAACTAGACCGTGAAATATGACACATGTTTAAGTGTAAAACTATTCATATTAAACATGTCCATTACAGGATAGACGGGCGGAAGAAACCACACAAAACAAAGGAATTAACCAGTTCAAATGGAAAACAACAACACGTTTCCGTGAACACAAGTGTAAGTCGTCGACTAGCCTGAATTCCCGGCAAACCCATGGTCTGGCGGCATCTATAATGAACTAAATCAGCAGAGCAATGTAGATCCGCAGGAAATTCTGGCGCCATCTTTCCTGTTCTTTGCTGTTCATGTGTTATTATAACTATAATCATTTCATGTGTTATCACAATTATAATCTGATCATGCGTTATTATTACTGCCATCTGTGTATCATTACTGCTATATGTATATCATTACTGCCATATGTGTATCATTACTCCCATATGTATATCATTATTGCCATATATATATATCATTACTGCTATATGTGTATCATTACTGCTACCTATGTATCATTACTGCCATCTATTTACCAGTACTACCATCTGCGTATCATTACTGCCATCTGCGTATCATTACTGCCATCTATGTATCATCACTGCTATCTATGTATCATTGCTACTATCTATCTATCATTACTGCCATATGTGTATCATTACTACTATATGTCTATCATTACTGCCATATGTGTATCATTACTGCCATATGTGTATCATTACTGTCATCTGTGCATCATTACTGCCATCTGTGTATCATTACTGCCATATGTGTATCATTATTACCAAATATGTATCATTACTGCTGCCTGTGTATCATTACTGACATATGTGTATCATTACTGCCATTTTTGTATCATTACTGTCATATGTGTATCATTACTCCCATCTGTGTATCATTATTGCCATATATATATATCATTACTGCTATATGTGTATCATTACTGCTACCTATGTATCATTACTGACATCTATTTACCAGTACTACCATCTGTGTATCATTACTGCCATATGTGTATCATTACTGCCATCTATGTATCCTTACTGGCATATATGTATCATTACTACCATCTGTGTATCATTACTGACATCTGTGTATCATTACTGCCATCTGTGTATCATTACTGCCTTATGTGTATCACTATTGCCATCTGTGTATCATTTCTACCACCTGTGTATCCTTACTACCATCTGTATCGATGTTTTTATAACATGAAAAACGACAGAACCAACAACCAAAATGAAACAGCATTTAATGAATGGCAGGACGGAAGGATTGACATCGTATGACAAGATCATTGATGTGGAACTGTTGGGAAAAGTCCAGACATGTAACATGGGAACATGCGGTGAGAAGAAGACGCCGATAATGGAAAGGATACACATTTATTAGAACGGTTAACGGCATTACGAAAAGAGTATCTGTTCTGGAATCCCCACGGCAACCGACATAGAGGAAGACCAAAACACGCAAGGATACAGGAAACTGGGAAGATGTGGACAAAGCTGCAGCAGACGATACGTGACCCAAGGACTTTATGTGTGTGCTACACAGGGTGCTCAGTAGATTCTGGTTGACTGATGTTGTTTACATTCACCTTACTCCACGACAAATTGGTATCCCATGGAAACGTGTATGGCCTTTTTGTGTCTATCATATAATGAAGCTCTCTGCCTTTCGATATCATGTCATCTACTGTAATATTTCCAAGAAAACAAAATAAAACTACCTTTCTGTCTCCTTCACCAAAATGGTGATGCTTCTATTTAACTCTTTGACTTTCTCATTTCCATATTTTTTGGAGAGATCACACGATCGTTGTATCATTTAAAGCATGTCGTAGAGGTGGCTGATGATGATTGTGTGTGACGCTAGCAACATTTTCATGTATCAATTGTTGCCATTGTAAGCAACCAAACCAAGCGCCCGTGTAACGCTTGTCATCTAGTACGGATTCCACTGACCTCTACTATTTCCAATTGTTTTTCGTCATGTGCGGCCATACACAGATTATGTACGGGTTTGTGTTTGTTTGTTGATGTTTGTCGCCGATTCCAACTCGACATTTCGAGAATCATGTTCAGAACGCATTTGTTTTTATAGTTTGTATAATCCTTCTTGAAAAATGAAATTGTCGGAGATTAAAGAAATCCATTCTGTTCTTTTTAGACAATTTCTGAATTAAATCTCGAATGTACGCAATACGTCACTTGCTGTATATGATTCTCACAGGAACCTACGTCTACTATAATCGACTTTCCATCCTGCTTACCAGATGTATAGACTACCATGTATAGAATTTGTATGTATGTCTGACAATGCGATTTCCAACAGTTTCATTTTGTTTCAACTCTATACGTATTTTCAATAAGAAAATGTTTTGAAGCCGCACTTAATCCTCTTTCATGTTCCCTTGTTCTGTCTCATCGTTTCATTTCTCAGCTATTTATTTGTGAGAATACATTTTGGAAAGATGATTTATAATTCAATGAGCTTGCTGGAAAAAGTCACGGTTCGACCTTTTCTGCGCTCCTTTCTCTGGCCTTCCTACCCTCTTACTGCACTCGTATCCCTCAGTTTAAATACATGTGTAAGATGTTTTATTCTCATTACTATTCAAGATTTCTCGGCAATAATTCATGCGCCAGTTCAACAAATCAATCCACCTGTTATATGTGTCTTTGTAATACCATGTAGCTAATTCCCCGCCCTCCTGTTCGCATGTGCTCAGATAAAAGAAATTCGGCGACCATTGAAATGTTAAAACCTCCTCCGACTGGCCCCACTAAGTCTACTCTGCCGACTGCTAATCTATTCATTCAGGATCTAAACTAGTTTTCACGTACTTATTACGTTAATTTGTGTTCTTTATGGACAATTTTGTTGAAATATGCGGCTATTTCATGAATAGTGGCTCGCCTGTTGCCACGGACTAGCTCGTCGACCTGCTGTTCCACTGTGTCATTTGTCACACCACGGTTCCTCCAGGATGTTTAACTTCTGTTTTGAAATCGTTCTACCCATGTAAACTCTCTTCTCTGACTCCAGCAAACTGTCTCCAAACTGAATTTACATGTGTGTGTAGATTTCAGAATGTTTCACGCTCTTTAACAACACAAAAAAGAAGAATATCACCTCTTTGTTCTTTCCCGGTGCAAGTCAACAGTAGGATAGCCATGTTGCTCGATCGTCCCAATCCTTGTATCTATCTATCTATCTATCTATCTATCTATCTATCTATCTATCTATCTATCTATCTATTTATCTATCTTTCTATCTATCTATCTATATATATATATATATGTGTGTGTGTGTGTTCTTTGCTCGCCAAATACGGCGCATAAGACAGAAACAAATGATCTCCAATTGGAACTGTGAGACGATACTGTTTATAGATCCTTTATGGTGCTGAGGCCCATAGTTGAGCCCTCTCGGATGATTGTTCTTCGGGGTGTTTCATTGAGCCTCCCTCTTTTTCGAACTCCCCTTTGTGTCCATACGAGTGCTTGCAATGGAAGACGGTTGTTGTTCATTCTAAGGACATGTCCGATGTATGTCCATCGTTTTTTCCGCATGTTGGTCGACACCTATAGTTGGTGTGTCTCTGTTTTTATCGAGTCATTAGTTATGAACTGGTCCTAGAGTATGTTCAATAATTTTCTTAAACATTTATTTTCAAAGATATTGGGTTTATTTTCCAGCACTTTTGTTGTCTTCTAGCTTTCACATCCATATGTCAGGACTGCTATTACGATTGAGTTGAAAAGTCTGAGCTTGGTATGTTTCTCAGTGTCATTGATTTCCAGATGTTAATGAGCTGATTAAAGGTGCATGAGGCCAAAGCAATTCTAGTGAAAATTTCTTTCGTGGCATCTCCATCTTGTGTCATTTTGTTTCCCAGGTATGTGTAGTGGTGGACATTTTGTAGAGATTTCTCCTGTAACTCGATATCAACCATTGTGGTTGTGGAAGCCATGATTTTTGTCTGTGAGGCGTTTACTTGAAGTCCTTTCTGTTCTGACCATTGGCATAGTCTATCTATATTTTCTTGTGTTTTTCTTTCATTAGTGGTACTCAGAAGCGCTTTGTCGTCTGCATAATCAAGACCTTCTGAGGTCTTGTTATCTGTCCATTCTGGGCCTAAGTGCTTACCATCAGCATAATAATTATGTATTTTGAGGGCAAGCCATAGTGCTTTAGAATGTTCCATAATGTTGGACGGTCTAGACTGTCAAATTCCTTCTGGAAGTCAATGAAGTTGATGATTAATGGGGATTGTATTTCTACTGATTCTTCTATGATAGTTCTGAGTGTGAAAATTTGATCAATGCAAGAACGCTTTGGTTTAAAGCCAGCCTGTTTTTCTCTAATGATGGCATCTACCTGTTCCCTGAGTCTTTCTAATATCATGCTGCAGAGTACTTTCCCATGCACTGGCAGGAGTATTATGCCACGCCAGTTATTACAATCTGATACGTCTCCTTTCTTTGGTATTTATATGGAGTCTTGCTAAAGATAAAATTTAGGTCCAAAAATCAGATTTTTTGTTGTACATACTCTCCAATGCACTTTATAATAAAATTATGGATACTTAATGAAAGTCTCTCGTGTGCTTGTATATGTGTTTATATATATATATATATTGCGCGGCGGGTGCATATAAACAATAACATCACTGCGTGCGTTCCCCTTACAAACGAGTCAATAAACTTAATTTTCTATCTTAAACTCCTAAAGATTTTTGTCATCTTAAGATAATTCGCTTTGACAGGCTTGCTTGTGTTTAATGTTATTCCTTCTCTACTGGCCTACAACAGAAGCACACCAATCACCATTTATTACACTGATGACTCGACCTCGCCTGCGTGGCTGTGGGAGGGCGGAGGCTATACACTTCTGCTTTCCCAACTCGTGTATGCCGACTATGGATGGGGTGTGGCGAGCGCTAGAGGGGTACGAGTGCCGACTATGGATAGGGTGCGGCGAGAGCTAGAGGGGTACGAGTGCCGACTATGGATGGGGAGCGGCAAGAGCTAGAGGGGTACGAGTGCCGACTATGGATGGGGTGCGGTGAGAGCTAGAGGGGTACGAGTGCCGACTATGGATGGGGTGCGGTGAGAGCTAGAGGGGTACGAGTGCCGACTATGGATGGGGTGCGAGAAGAGATAGAGGGGTACGAGTGCCCAATTGAGGGAATATCAGTTGTCTATAATCTGCTTCTGGAATGCCGTGTCCGATGAACTACGTATATATTTCTTCTATGCTCTTGGATAAGTAATTATTGAAGGATAGGTATTGTGTGTGTATATATTTCAATATTAATCTACCGATTATTTTATCCGCGTTAGCATATTCTTATCAATCAAAGGACAACTACAGGAAAAGCTGTCACTCTAACATTCTACAGAAGCGCACTCCAAGTCATTACATCCCCAAACAAGAAATACTAGAAATCAAATGTACCACCTAGACACTCCCCCCCCCCCCCCACCCCCACCCCTAAACAACAGATTGAGTCCCACATTGGATTTCGGCCCATTGGATTCTGGTCCATTGTGGGACCATTGCAAATGAGAAGGCAGATGAGTTCGCTAAAACCGGAAGTTGCGTCCACAGAGCTATAAAGAAGCAAAGACACCTGTGCAACAATCCACGAGGACGGAATAGAGAGAAGAACACACAAAATACAAACCAAACAATGACAGCACATGCAGACTTTGCAGAGATGAATAGACGCAAATCTTCAAACTCCAAATGGGACATTGCAGACTCAATGGTTGTCCAGCTCGACAATATGGGCCTTAGATACACCGCCACAGCGAAGCACCCAAGCAGACACCAAAACATATCCCGCAGGACTACTCAATGTGTGCAGACCAACGAGAGACAATATGATCCAGGGGAACGGCCCATGCTCGAGAAGCTGGGGGGACCGGACGAGATCTGAAGCGTACAGCTCCTTTGGGAACCTCACCGGGATATTGCAAAAGAAAAAGAAGAAGAAGAAAAGAAGAAAAAGAAGAAAAGATTAGAAGACGGTCTGCGTTAGATGAAACGCTAGACTTATGTGTATTAGCTGTTACGTTGCCAAGAATAGCAGTAAACATCGAAGGCCGTTTTTTAACTGCAAGAAGTATAACAGACAATAAACGCAACAGTATAAAGTATGGCAGACTAACTAGCATGGCTTTAATGGATTAATACTCTGTGATGCCGTTGGAATTCTTTGTTTGTTGTTATTTGTAGAAATATCCGAAGCCAAATATTATTTTCATTACTGAAACATGAAACCAAATTTTCAGCCTGAGCCAAAAATGTCTACTTTCCGAAGCACAAATTAAAAGCTCATTCTGTCTTACAATATAGTCCATATTAATTGTGAACTCAAATTATAATATACATTATAAAAGAGCCTACAAGGAAACATTTGAGCCAAATATGTATAGCCGACAAATGTAAATCAAAATAGGTCATAGAACCTTTAGCCGAACCACCGTTAACTCCAGATTATATTTTCAAAAATACATGTTTAACTCCCGAGTCCATCAAACACCACTGAAATATATTTATATATTTATATATATACTGATATATACTTGTATATATTTACACAAATGCATCCATAAATTGGTGAATCTCCACCAAGACCAAGGAAACCCAAGCATGGAGTTAATGACAGAGATATGAGAAGTTAACTTATTGAATTAACGTTTTTACGGAATTTTAGGATGTATCTTATTTTGTATCACTGCAGTGCATATTGTTAGCGATACTTTTTCAAAGATGTAAGAGGTCCGCTTAGAATGCAGAAAAAATGACTTGCCAGCTGTACAATATGGCTCTCGCTGTACTCACTTTAAAACATCTATCTTAAATGGAAATGGTGCATGTATTTGATACAATCAATCTAATTTGTAGTGTAGAAGTTTTCTTACTTGTAAATTTATTATTGATTTCTGATTCATTTATAGAAAGATAGTGATGGTTGGGACTGATGGAGCATAGCCTACTTTTGATATCTAGAGTAGGCTGTGTATGTAACGTGTAGGTAATGATGGGTCAAATAATTAATAGGATGTGTAAGGTTGTGTTATTTTCCACCTAAACAGGTTGACATTTTTTGTTTTGTTTGCGTGCGCTTTATTTCTCTATTCCCCAAGGCGGTGTGCGTTGCGCAATGTTTTTAATTTTGCTGTCGTCCCAGTGCATCCGACTTCGGCATACATTTTATGTAAGTGTCTGGTTCTTCGTGAATTTTCCTAGGGTTTGCTTCCCCTGGGTAACCTCCGGTGCTGTGATTGGGGAGACCAGGCAGTGCCCCGGTTGGCATGTATGATTGTTTTGTATTATTAGCCTGCGTACACTTTTCCATCTCAACCGGTTGGCATGTATGATTGTTTTGTATTGTTGGTCTAGGTACACTTTTCCATCTCAACCTGGTTGGCATGTATGATTGTTTTGTATTGTTGGTCTAGGTACACTTTTCCATCTCAACCGGTTGGCATGTATGATTGTTTTGTATTATTAGCCTGGGTACACTTTTCCATCTCAACCTGGTTGGCATGTATGATTGTTTTGTATTGTTGGTCTAGGTACACTTTTCCATCTCAACCGGTTGGCATGTATGATTGTTTTGTATTATTAGCCTGGGTACACTTTTCCATCTCAACCTGGTTGGCATGTATGATTGTTGTGTATTGTTGGTCTGGGCACACTTTTCCATCTCAACCTGTTTGGCATGTATGATTGTTTTGTATTGTTGGTCTAGGTACACTTTTCCATCTCAACCGGTTGGCATGTATGATTGTTTTGTATTGTTGGTCTGTGTACACTTTTCCATCTCAACCGGTTGGCATGTATGATTGTTTTGTATTGTTGGTCTGTGTACACTTTTCCATCTCAACCTGTTGGCAGGTGTGTCAGACTCGGTGTCCCGCGTGTTCTTTCAGCTATTTTATAACCCCGATTAAGACGAAGGAAGATTTTCTCATTAATATAGTCTTGTGGTCTTCAAATGGGTAGGAAGAATTATTCTTTATGATCATTTCCAGGCTGAGCAATTTCGTAAACGTCCAGGTGGTCGATTGGATTGAATCGCTGGACTGAACGAGGATAAAATCTCGCACTTCACACTGGTCAAGTCTCAGTCCAGAAGTTCGGACAAAGAGTGCTAGCCCCATCGACTGCCTTACCCAGCAACGAGAAGTAATTTCAGACCTTGTGGTCACGATGGCTTAGAATTGTCCAGATGTCCCTACGTGAAATGTCCCCAGTCAACGCCAAGAAGGTCTACTTAAAAAGATTACCGGCAAGGAAAATCACGCTTCTGTTTCGCGCTGAGACTGGATATAATCACGCCATACCGGGCAATAAGCTGGTAAGAAAGACTGGGAGGGGCTAACGTTGTCTAGGATGATTGACAGCAATCAACGGGGGTGCAAGAACGCGCAAATCAAAGTTGCGCCCAAGAAGATGCATTAAAGACGAGATAAACCAAGAGCCAGTTTCCTCAGGATGTGGTTTTTGCTACTAAAGGCAGGTAGTTTCCGACTTGGGACCATTTAGCGATTTTCACCAAGAGAGGGATAACCTTTAAGCCATATTCACCTAGACGGAGAGAGAGAGATTCAGAGATTTCACTCGGAGAAAGAGTACCAGACTTAGAAATCAGACCCGAGTAGTCGTGGACAAGGCACACCAAAGTGGGATTCGAACCATGCAATAAACGATTAGTGGAACAGGTGACAATATTTGCGGTTTCACTTTGCAGTTCAGGAGTGGCAGAAGAAGTGAAATCTTCAAACACTAGCTCAATGTTATCAACTATCAAGTTGCTAAATTTTGACAAAAGTGGGACTTTTCTGCTTTAGTTCAGAAACAGAAGAGTTTCTCCAAATACACACCACGAGAGTTTCTTCACGTACACACGCCAAGAGTTTATACTCGTACATACTACGAGGGTTTTTTCACGTTCACAGTTTCTTCCCGTACACACTTCGAGAGTTTTTTCACGTTAACAGTTTCTTCACGTACACACTACGAAAGTTTCTTCTCGTAAACACTACGAAAGTTTCTTCACGGACACACAAAGAGAGTTTCTTCACGTACACAGTTTCTTCACGTACACACTACGAAAGTTTCTTCACGTCCACAAACGATATATTTTTCACGCAATCAGTCTTCACGTACACAGTTTCTTCGTGTACATACGCCCAGAGTTTCTTTAGTCTCGAGGTAAGGTGTCCACTTTCTAGGCCAGAGGTCGGTGGTTCGAATCACGGTGAGGACTGGGATTTTTTCACGTGAATATTCTGATACAAATTCCAATTATCTCTGGGTAGTGAGATCGGACTGCCCTGTTCAGTGTAGAGCACATTAAAAATCCCGTTGGCAGTTAGAAATCGCAAAGAGTAGGCCTAACTACTGCTGCCCGGACAAAATTTAAAAATTAAAGTACAAAATCTACAAAAGCTATGCCAGGGGTACTACAGGGATTAGGTCAGATGTACTATAGGGATTATGTCAGGGGGTATAACAGGGATGACAGTGTGTACAACAGGGATTATGCCAGGGAGCAGTAATGGGATTATGTCAGGGAGCAGTAATGGGATTATTTCAGGGGGCAGTAATGGGATTATGTCAGGGGGCAGTACAACGATTATGTCAGGGGGTAGTACAGGGATTATGTCAGGGGGTACTACAGGGATTATGTGAAGGGGTATAACAGGGATTATGTCAAGGGGTACAACAAGAATTATGTGAGGGGGCAGTAGAGGGATTATGCCAGAGGGTACAACAGGGGTATTATAGGGATTATGTCAGGGATTCCTATATGTCGGTCTTTTGCACCAAATGAGATCAACATACAGGCAGTGTAGGAATAAGACACAGGTTGGATTGGCTACCGCTCACTGACATTTGTCAAACAAGGTGGACGACAATAATAAACACTATCATATTTTATGCTACGTGTGTGTGTATTTATGATGAAGGTGTTTATAGGAGACTGATAGTATGTGTAGCACTGAGCTTCAAAGCCATGCTATCCGACACTGAACGTCGTGGATTAGGTTTCACTTTTCTTGCTGGGTAAACTAACAATCATACGATCGCATTATTTTTGCATATATATATTATAATAATTACTCCATCGTCGACAATGGGGTCTCCAGCATCGCCACATGTCATGATGCAACCTTGAGTATGTGTTTGCGTCACATGTCATACTGCAACCTTGAGTATGTGTTTGCGCTCATGGCTGATCAAGCCAATTAGAGCCTGGAAAGATCTATGACACAACTAGCAAACTTAGACGGCAGTTGTCTCTGATATTTCGGATATTTTCTTTGCCCTAGACGTCCTGAATTGCACGTTTATCATAGGCAGCCTGGACACGAAGAATCTCTCCGAGTTCAACGCCATTTGGGATAGCACTCGCACGCGCATACGTCCTGATATGACCTACAAAACTAGATCCGATAAAGTTGGATGTGTTGAACCGAAAGGTGCAAATATCGCAGTGAAGCTGTAAACTACGACACAACGCATTCCGTTCTCTGGACTACATTCTGCTACTTAAGCCCTTTCAGGGTTTGGTAGTGGGAGATTGAGAACGAAGAAGAAGAAGAAGAAGAAATATCTAGACTCGATAGAGAGACTCAAGAGGTCTGATGTCAAGAACCTTTATCCAAAGCATATATTAAAAGTAAAGTCGTAGAACATATATTAAGAACAGTTCGATATACATTTCGATACAGATATCCTAATATCCTGTTTTACTTGAATAAATGTGAACCAGACTGGGTTAACAGTGTCTGTGCGTGTACACAAACTCCCAGATATAGTTTGTGGTAGATAAGTATATATCTTACCGATATATAGTTTGCGTTTAATTAACTTGTGAGTATTTGATAAGCTATATATATATTTATATAATGTACTAATATACAAAACTGTTTTAATAAAGTTTAAAGTGGAATTCATGAACTAATGGAGGACTTGATGTTTTTGTACGTCTGTCGACCAGTGCAGTTTTAGGGTGTCAGAATCGCTGTGGTGTGTGAAGGAGTTTAGACCAGTGCAGTTTTAGGATGTCAGAATCGCTGTGGTGTGTGAAGGAGTTTAGACCAGTGGAGTTCAGAGTGTGAGAATCGCTGTGATGTTATGTTGTTACTTAGATGTTTTCCTCACTAGTTTCTACTGGCGGAGGCGCGCCATTTTCCACCCCAGACCGTAGTCCATTGGGCGATATCAGGACGCATAAACCAGTGCTTGGATGAATGTATGCGTCTGTATGTACCTATGCTAGGTTTGTGCACCCTCAGAAGCTAGCCCAATCAAAGTGCAATGGAAGGGCCTCACCATGAGGGCGCGAGTGAAAGTTGTGCAGGAGTGTGACTGTAGGACAGAGTCAAATGAAACAGAGTGAGGTAAGAGGGGAGAGAAGTGGAAGAGTGGCCCCCAGGGTGAGCAGCTCCTAGCTGTCGAGTCGATCTTCTCGCTGTGATGTGTGTAAGTGTGTCACATTGTTTAAAGACTAGTCGACCCGTGCATAGGAGCCGCGTAGCGCAGTGGTTAGCGCTCTGGCTTCGCATCTGAGTGGTCCTGGGTTCATTCCCCAGTTGAGGCGGTAATGTTTTTTCAGACAGCAATGGTTCCGGGTCGACCCAACCTTAAATGGGTACCGGTTTAGTCCGGGAAGTAAAAGCGGCGATGGAGAGGAGATGGCTACCACCCTCATATAGCCGAGTCTTTGAAATGTGAGATCGCTAACACCTCACACTCCTACGGCAGTAATGCTATGGGTTACTTTACTTTACGGCCCTTGCAGAACATCAGAACATACAACATAAAAGAGTACTGTTGCAATTAAAGCAGCTCTTTTATTATTATCATTATTATTATTATTATTAACATTCCCTATAACTGCCTCCAAAACTGAGTAATTGAAAAAAAAATGATAATAAATAAAAATCTAAACAATGCACACACTGCTTCCAGATTTGGTACGTTCCAAGTGTTTCTGTATGCTGGTATGTTGCATATGTTTCTGTATGCTGGTATGTTGCAAGTGTTTCTGTATGCCGGTATGTTGCATGTGTTTCTGTATGCTGGTATGTTCCAAGTGTTTCTGTATGCCGGTATGTTCCAAGTTTTTCTGTATGCTGGTATGTTCCAAGTGTTTCTGTATGCTGGTATGTTCCAAGTGGTTCTGTATGCCGGTATGTTGCATGTGTTTCTGTATGCTGGTATGTTCCAAGTGTTTCTGTATGCTGGTATGTTCCAAGTGTTTCTGTATGCTGGTATGTTCCAAGTGTTTCTGTATGCTGGTATGTTCCAAGTGTTTCTGTATGCTGGTATGTTCCAAGTGTTTCTGTATGCTGGTATGTTCCAAGTGTTTCTGTATGCTGGTATGTTCCAATTGTTTCTGTATGCTGGTATGTTCCAAGTGTTTCTGTATGCCGGTATGTTGCATGTGTTTCTGTATGCTGGTATGTTCCAAGTGTTTCTGTATGCTGGTATGTTCCAAGTGTTTCTGTATGCTGGTATGTTCCAAGTGTTTCTGTATGCTGGTATGTTGCATGTGTTTCTGTATGCTGGTATGTTGCATGTGTTTCTGTATGCTGGTATGTTGCATGTGTTTCTGTATGCTGGTAGGTTCCAAGTGTTTCTGTATGCTGGTATGTTCCAAGTGTTTCTGTATGCTGGTATGTTCCAAGTGTTTCTGTATGCTGGTATGTTCCAAGTGTTTCTGTATGCTGGTATGTTCCAAGTGTTTCTGTATGCTGGTATGTTGCAAGTGTTTCTGTATGCTGGTATGTTCCAAGTGTTTCTGTATGCTGGTATGTTCCAAGTGTTTCTGTATGCCGGTATGTTCCAAGTGTTTCTGTATGCTGGTATGTTCCAAGTGTTTCTGTATGCTGGTATGTTGCATGTGTTTCTGTATGCCGGTATGTTCCAAGTGTTTCTGTATGCCGGTATGTTCCAAGTGTTTCTATATGCCGGTATGTTGCATGTGTTTCTGTATGCTGGTATGTTCCAAGTGTTTCTGAATGCCGGTATGTTCCAAGTGTTTCTGTATGCTGGTATGTTCCAAGTGTTTCTGTATGCTGGTATGTTGCATGTGTTTCTGTATGCTGGTATGTTGCATGTGTTTCTGTATGCTGGCATGTTTCAAGTGTTTCTGTATGCTGGTATGTTCCAAGTGTTTCTGTATGCTTGTATGTTCCAAGTGTTTCTGTATGCTGGTATGTTCCAAGTGTTTCTGTATGCCGGTATGTTGCATGTGTTTCTGTATGCTGGTATGTTCCAAGTGTTTCTGTATGCTGGTATGTTCCAAGTGTTCCTGTATGCTGGTATGTTCCAAGTGTTTCTGTATGCTAGTATGTTCCAAGTGTTTCTGTATGCTGGTATGTTCCAAGTGTTTCTGTATGCTGGTAGGTTCCAAGTGTTTCTGTATGCTTGTATGTTCCAAGTGTTTCTGTATGCTGGTATGTTCCAAGTGTTTCTGTATGCCGGTATGTTGCATGTGTTTCTGTATGCTGGTATGTTCCAAGTGTTTCTGTATGCTGGTATGTTGCAAGTGTTTCTGTATGGCTGGTATGTTCTAAGTGTTTCTGTATGCTGGTATGTTGCATGTGTTTCTGTATGCTGGTATGTTCCAAGTGTTTCTGTATGCTGGTATGTTCCAAGTGTTTCTGTATGCTGGTATCTTGCAAGTGTTTCTGAATGCGGCAGTGAGTACTAAAATCATGAAAACTCTGTCGACATGAAACAATCATGATTGAAACCAGTTGGAAATAATGTCAACAAAGTGTAACGAGGATGAAATCAGCGTTGAAAATGACTTTGCCCTTTGACCTTTGCCCTTTGACCTTTGACCTTTCCTGCACTTGTTAATCTTATAGTTTTGTTTAATGTTGCATTTTGGTATTTGTTTTTCACTACTTTTCATTAAACTACTTGCATTCAATAGATGGATAAGAGTATTTGCTTCATTTACTACAATTTATTTTGTTTCGAATCAAAGAGTTGCATTTTAGGAATCTAATCAATATTGTGGCTAATTTTCATTTATAAAAATATCAGTTTGACAAGTACATGTCATCCCACATGATAGTTTGACAAGTACCTGTCATCCCACATGTTAGTTTGACAAGTACTTGCCATCCCACATGTTAGTTTCACCAGTACCTGTCATCCCACATGTTAGTTTGACAAGTACTTGCCATCCCACATGTTAGTTTGACAAGTACCTGTCATCCCACATATTAGTTTAACAAGTACCTGCCATCCCCCAAGTTAGTTTGACAAGTACTTGCCATCCCACATATTAGTTTGACAAGTACTTGCCATCCCACATATTAGTTTGACAAGTACTTGACATCCCACATATTAGTTTGACAAGTACCTGCCATCTCACATATTAGTTTGACAAGTACCTGTCATCCCCCATGTTAGTTTGACAAGTACTTGCCATCCCACATATTAGTTTGACAAGTACTTGCCATCCCACATATTAGTTTGACAAGTACCTGTCATCCCACATATTAGTTTGACAAGTACCTGTCATCCCCCATGTTAGTTTGACAAGTACCTGTCATCCCCCATGTTAGTTTGACAAGTACCTGTCATCTCATATATCAGTTTCATCTTTACCGCTGATTTTCTTCTATTTCAGTTTTGGTTAAATATTGCAAATGTTGTCGACCATAATTGTGTCATGTTGATATTTTGTTCATTGCAAAGATCACCTGATCTCTTTCATATTGTATAGTTTTCTTTAAGCTAGCAGATGTTCTGTATTAGTCAGAAAATAATTGTTAGTACAAACAAATTCTTATGTAAAAAAAATAAGTCCAAATGAAGTGCAGAATATGAGTGTGTGGTGTATCATCAATGTGTGTCAAATCAGGATACATGCACCTGCCAAAATTGACGACCACAAAAAAAGACAAAGTCATCAAATGATGTATGAACATTCAATTTTCTTTGTAATAGATTCCAGGCATCTTTTTTACTTCATTTCCAGAATATGAGAGGGGCATTTTTGTTTAACTCGTGCTTTCTCAGTGAGCATTCCACGAACTGGACATCATAACGGTATTAATGGATAATGCTGGATAATCTCATTGGACAATTTCGGAACCACATTCAACATTTCCCTGTTTTTGTGAATTCTGTTTTTCCTGTAACTCTAGTAGCTGATGTTCGAATGAACCTGGGGAATACGCTCGTTTTTATATCGAACGTGGCCTGCACGAGCTCAAGCAAGATAGCGTGCATTTTCGGACACTGAAATGAGGAGATGGGTAAACAATGTGTGTCACAGTTTCCAGTGGACATCGACGAAAAGGGAGAAGACAAATAGATAACAATGTTAACACTTGTTTGTATGTGTATGTGTTCATATATGGCTCTACCATACTCAGTCTTCCTGTCTGTTATAAATTCTTCTTCTCTCACTCAACCGTTTCTCTCTTACACTCTCCCCTTCTCTCTATTTAACTCTAGCGTTCTTCCGATACTTCTTTCTATCCCTCTCCATGTACCCCCCCCCCCTCAAACCTTCTCTTCCCCCACTTTCTCTCCCTACTCTCCTTCTATTCCCATTTATATCTCACCATCACTCTGTCTCCTCTCTCTCTCTCTCTCTCTCTCTCTCTCTCTCTCTCTCTCTCTCTTTCTCATCTAGCTATTATCTCTACTGCTCTGTCTCATTGCACAGTATATATATATATACGAGGCGTGTTGGAATTAAACCAGACCGAACTCCAAGTGAACATACGAACGATGCGCATGATGACGTCACTTCTGGTGTAAACAGCACATACCAACCGCAGTGGCAGGTGATGAATCGTGGTGTCGCCACCTTGCACCAAGCAGGCAATGGAAACATCCCCGATCACAGAAAACAACCAAATTCAAGTCCCACATTGCCGCTAGTCAGGTTATGCTGACAGCGTGTTTTGACCATGAGGGACTTGTGCTCGTAGACTTTAAAGAGCCTGGCGGGAACATTAATGACATCCGCTACAACGACATACTAGACAAGCTGCATACAGCAATCAAGAATAAACGACCCGGCATGCTTTCGTGATGTGATTCTGTTACACGACAATGGGCGTCCACATGTCGCGAACATTGTCCAGAAAGTGTTAGCACAGAAAAGGTAGGAAATACTGCCACACACATCATATAGCCCCGATATGTCCCCTTGTAACTTCCATTTGTTCGGACCCTTAAAAAATTTCTGAAGAGACAAAGGCTTGCCTCCGATGCTGACGCCATGCCACGGTGACCAAATGATTCAAAGAGCAACAAAAGTCATTTTTTTAAGACTGCATCTCGCCGTCTGCCCAAACAGTGGAATGCGTGTCTAAATGCGTATGGCGGCTTTCTTTAACTAACCCTGTGGCATGTTTGTTTCATAATAATTGCTAAATTCAATTCTGTCACACCAGATGTTTCATGTTTGTAATAAAGCCACTGGTTTCTGTTTCATTTGGACACGCCTCGTATAAACCGTTCAACTCCAAACAGACCATAAGCGCTCAACAATAACTCGCCAGGTCTTCTTGTCATGCACTATTCCCAGCCCCCACTCCACGCCTCCACGTCCTTCCTGCAGTTTGAGGTTTGTCACGACTTGCCGTGTCCCTGAGTGTTAAGTCTGTTCTTGCTGCTCTTACCCTGCGGATTCCAGAATGACTGTCGTGTAATTCTATCAGCTGGTTGCGGTAATGTGTGTCCAACCCATCGCCAAGACCTTCTCTGTACGTCTAGTCCCACTGGATGTGTCCGGTTATTTCCTGCAGTTTTATATTAGTGACTTTATCTTAACATTTTATTCTCAATTCAGGGCAAGCATCCATTGATGGAAACTTTGACTTTGTAGTTATCATCATGATCATGTCCCTTTGCAGAATGTCGCATCGTGATAGCCGATCTGTAAGACACTCGATCCCTTCTCAACTCTCTCGCATATGCCACTGTCAACCCTAAATCCATGTAATGTCCCTCACCCGTCTTCTCCTAGCTCTGCCTTGATTACCAGGTACCATGCCCTCCAGGGTCGTACTTTACAGGTCATTGTGAAGTTTGACGTGGCCAAAATATATTAATTTCCTGAACGTAATGTTGTTTGCTAGCTAGTTTTTGTCGAGCCCATTTAGAATCTCTGTATTGCTTTAATGTGTCGCTATCAATGGCATTTTCAGCATAATCTTGTAGTATTATAACTCGAAGGATTGAATCCTCTTCCGTGGGGTTTGTACGGTTGTCCATGTCTTGTGATCGCACGTTGTCACGTTTATACATATTTGTTTGTTCCCCAGGTCAAAGAGTGATACAATAGAGCCCACTTGATATTGGCGTTGAATAACGTTATTCTTACAGAAGGTTTTGAAACAATTGGCTCATGTCATCATCTACATCATGTCACCATCTACATCATGTCACCATCTACATCATGCAGCATGTCACCATCTACATAATATCACCATCTACATCATGTCACCATCTACATCATGTTACCATCTACATTTGGTCGATGGTTAGTTCTTGCTGATCGCCTAAAGACGTGCCAGGGATACACAATGTGACTGAGATCAGGTGAGCAAGTTGGTCACTAAGCTTCATCGGACATGGATCTACCAGTAAGGTTTCAGGGTACTCTTTACAGACGGTGGGCAATGGCATTTAACGATGGCAGAATTCATGTGCAGAGACTGCCTAGAGAGGGTTTGTAAGATGACACAATTTGGGAGTTGGCTCAATCATGGTATGGGGTGGCTGTGGCATGAACTGCAGATTATCACTGCATCGTGTCAAAGATATGACATAGCCCGTTACCACAGACCCCGTGCTGTTAATGACTTACTTCAGCTGCAACATGTCACCAGGATGGACTGTCCAGCTTACACATCTGATCTAAACATGTCACCAGGATGGACTGATCAGCTTACACATCTGATCTCAACATGCCACCAGGATGGACTGTCCAGCTTACACATCTGATCTCAACATGTCACCAGGATGGACTGATAAGCTTACACATCTGATCTCAACATGTCACCAGGATGGACTGGCCAGCGTACACATCTAATCTCAACACTATTGAGCATCTCTGGGACGTCTTTAGGCAACCAGCAGGAGTTAACCCACAACCAATTGTTTAAAACCTTCTGTAGGAGTGACAGACGATCTCCAGTACACTTTCAAAACGTTGCTTTTATTCATGAGGCCTCCATGCCTTGCATGAACCAATGTCCGCGGAGGTCCCACACGATACTGACCATTAACCAGCAATTTCTCGTGAAACTGTCCCACCCTGATGTCCAAGTTAGTGAAGAACAATGTGAGTAGAATTTCAGAAAGACGGTTGTATCCAATTAAACAGCCATTTCTCTCTGACAGTGTCGTTCTTCTTTGTGAAACCCTCACTCTGGTGCTCAAATGTTTAAAGAGCAATTTTAATCAATATAATTGACTTCTTATTTTTGACTCGAAGAAATAAACGTAGAATGCAAAAGGGACATTACTCTGTATCGCCGTCCAATAAATATTCCACTAGCAAGAGGAGTGCCGATGACGATACAATTTCTCCAATGCACTTTACAGCAGCCATTAAGAGACTGCTGAGTTGGCATAAATATAGATGGGGGGAGGGGAGCTCACCCACCTGCACTTTACGGACGACATTGTGTTCATCAGCAACTCCACCGAGGAGGTCCAATACTCCCTGGACAAATTGGACGAGGTGAGAAGAGGTGTCGGTCTACGGATAAATACAAATAAAACGAAATGTCTCCGAAATCCATACTGCCGCAAATGCGAGATGTTTGAGAAATGAGCCGGTGGAAGATGTCAGCGCCAACATATAAATGCCAGCCCTACCCTAGACCGGGGACGTGTCTAGAAGAAGAACTGCAGCCTGATACGTGGTGCGCAAGCCAGATAACAGATGGACAATCAGTACAATGTTTTAGTGGCCACATGATTATACACAACCCATACCATGGCTAGATGGTCTGCTGAGAGATCTAGGTCCGAGGTGGTGCGGCACGGTGGAGGATCGGACTGCATACAGGACATTGTTGGCTACCTCGCTGGACTGAAGTCGAGGAAATCGTATTGTATTGTATTGTATCGTATCGTATCGTACAGTACAGTATAGTATAGTATAGTATAGTATAGTATAGTATAGTATAGTATAGTATAGTATAGTATAGTATAGTATAGTATAGTATAGTATAGTATAGTATAGCATAGCATAGTATAGCATAGCATAGCATAGCATAGTATAGTAAAGTATAGTATAGCATAGTGTAGCATAGCATAGCATAGCATAGCATAGTATAGTATAGTATAGTATAGTATAGTATAGTATAGTATAGTATAGTATAGTATAGTATAGTATAGTATAGTATAGTATAGTATTGTGTTCTATCGTATCGTATCGTATCGTATCTTATCGTATTGTATCGTATCATATCGTATCGTATCGTATCGTATTGTATTGTATTATATTGTATTGTATTGTATTGTATTGTATTGTATTGTACTATATTGTATTGTATTATATTGTATTGTATTGTATTGTATTGTATTGTATTGTATTGTATTGTATTGTATTGTATTGTATTGTACTATATTGTATTGTATTGTATTGTATTGTATTGTATTGTATTGTATTGTATTGTATTGTATTGTATTGTATTGTATTGTATTGTATTGTATTGTATTGTATTGTATTGAATATCCAATTCTTGATATTTTGCACGGTGAGATTTGGTAAGTGACCATTAACTTATCTTGAGTAGTAAATATATGATATCAGTGCCGGTTAGTGGCAAACACCTTTTGAGAATGTGGTCGGATGTTGAGGATGTGTATGGTACAAATGTTCTGTGGCCTGTTTTAATTTAGATTTTTCGGCTATAGATACTTTTGAAATGCTTTTAAATTATGTTAGTCTCTGTAGAATGTTTACTATAATTTAAGTACACAATAAATATGGATTATACTGTAGGACAAAATAAGCTGTAAAGATTTATTTTTACTCCTCAAAATTGACTTTTAGAACAAGACCCGAATAAAAATGTCATATTGTATTAATGAAAATGATATACGGATTAAGATATGACTATCAAAACAACATATTTTATCAAATTAATTAAATCAACTTTTAAAAATCCAAACTCGGTTCCTTCTTCATAAATTCATTAGCGACTAAGTCATGGAGATTCATTCTGCGTCATGTTTTAGTAGTAATATCTTACCCCATTTATCATTGTCATTAATCAAATATAAAATATGGCCACCATGAGAAGATTTACTCTTTTGTGCGCCCTTAAAAAGTCGTTAAGCGGCAGACGTTTGTCTCTCTTCTTTAAAGCCAGATCAGTTAGTATTTAATTCTCCATACACTTGGGTTTTCAGTTTTTTTATTCTTCCTCAAGCTGCAAAATTGCAATAGAAGTTTACTGGTGTGTATTTGCAACGTAAGAGTTAATTCACAAAACTTATGTTTCTTCGAAAACAGACTTCAAACAGTTTGATAAATATTGAAATATATTTTGTACAGCTGACAATACGCATGCGTCAGTAATGTATTAATACATTCCGTGGCAAAAATACTTCTCATTCATTGAACATTCCAGAAGGAAGCAAATTAGTTCTTGCTTCTAATGCATATATACAACAGGCTATTCGCCTTGACCCAAAGCCGCACATTTCTAAAATGCGACTATATAGGAGTTGTGAAAGGTGTAGCTTATGAGCTTCGCCTTCCAATCTTTTTCCTCCCACAGTTAAAGGCGAGGTTGAGTCAAATTGTCAGAAAAAGAAACGTCTATGCTACCACTGTAGCCCGTAGAGTAGTGGTAACATTAAACACAACTGAGCCTGCTGAGGAACGCGTTGCAAAATGGTTTCGAGACCTGCCTGCCACAATGAGGGCAACGGTTCGAATCCGGGTATGGCATATTTTGTTTTTCTGTTCGGGGTGAAATAAACAAACACAGCGAGCACAATACGCGGCAACAGTAGTGGCGAAGCGGGCTTTAGTTCTCAGTCTAAAGAAACCCTTGACTACCAAAGGAATTAGAAAAAGTCGTATTGACAGTTAAGCCTGCCGAAGTGTATTATTCTACTATTCCACAAATCTTTATCAGCTAAAGAAAAAGAAACGTATTAATTCGTTCTGCTGGGGAAAGCAAGCATCACTTCTAGCTTTTGCTGCTTTCATGAGCCGACCACGCCTCATATGTGTGTGCGTATATATGAATATGCATATATATATACACACACACATTGACAATTTGCTCAGCAGAACGAAGGAGCACAGGAAGAGATCGGCAGAACATACCATTTTTATTTTTGTGGATTTTTAATTCACCAGTTCCATAATATCTCTCAGACACTCGGTTTGCAGAATTAGAATTCCAAGTTAATTGTGCGAAACTGACTAAAAAAACATCAAGAAAGTTATTTGAATCTGAAAGATGGAAGATACTATGGCCCCGATGATGTCTCAGCCAAAGCAATCGTAGCAGATATCCCCACTTCAACAGAGATATTACTCAAGTTACTTTGTAAGGTTTGGGATAGAGAAGAAATACCAGCAGACTAGGAGAAAGGCTATGGTCAAGTTACCGAAGAAGGGAAATGAACAACAGTGTATACATTACGGGAGCATAATGTTATTCTCAGTGTCTGTAAAGATATTAAACAAGATCGTATGAGAGAAATCGAAAGAAGTCAGATAAACAGCTGAAGGACGAACAGCCGGGAGTTCGACAAGGTAGATCCTGTGTAGATCAGGTAGCTGCAATGTGAATAATTGTTGAACAATGTGTAGAATGCATCGCATCACTTGGTATATATAGGGTTCGTGGCTTTGTTGTTGTTCTTGTTGAATGACAACATAGAGTAGATTTACTCTTTTGTGTGCCCTGAAAAGGACGTTAAATGGCGGTTTGTTGTAGCTTTCTCACATTACAAGAGTGCTGATGAAGGTGACCGGTGTCCTCTAGGAGGTTGTACTATGCTTAGCTTCATCTGCGTGTCGCTCACTACAACAGGGATCACATCGATCCTCCACCTCGTTAGCCAAGCTGCAATGAAAACAGTCCAATTCCAGAGAGAACTACGGAGAAGTCGAGGTGAGGGGCTTGACCAGTATGGTTTACCTGACCCTGACTAACATGCCTGATCAGAATGTTTTGTCTGATCCTGACTAACATGTCTGATCAGTATGTTTTGCCTGACCCTGACTAACATGTCTTATCAGTTTGTTTTGCCTGACCCTGACTAACATGTCTGATTAGTATGTTTTGTCTGACCGGACGTTAGTCTTCCTCCCCAGTTCGTGGATTATGAGAAGGCATTTGACAGTTTGGACAGGGACTCATTCTTGAAATTACTCAGGCACTATGGAGTCCCTGATGATTACTAACAAAATTAAGAAAACGTATAAACAGTTTTAATGCATAATTGTACATGATGAACAGCTCTTATCGAGACTTCTCTCTACATTGGCTATTGACTAGATTATGAAGAAAATAACTTCTACATACGAAAATGGAATTCAGTGGCATTTGGCAAATTAACTTGATTTAGACTGTTGATGACTTCGCACAACCACAACCAAATGAAAATAAACAAACCAAATACACATATTATAAGACTAAACACACATACGAACAATCAGGCTGTACTATTAGACAAGACATTACAAGAGGTAGAATCATTCATTTATCTTGTAAGTAACAGACAAGGCGGAAGTACCCGTAGGGATATCAAATTAAGAATAACAAAGGCTAGAAGGGCTTTTATTGCTTTAGGGGATTTGTGTAATCGAAAAAAAATAAGTCAACCTCAAAATTGCATTTCTTCAATTACAAATTCATGTTCATCCTATTGTATGACTCTGTAACGTGGACAACAAAGATATGTACAACTTAACGTAACTAAACTTCATTATACTGTTACAGAAGATTATATGGGGTCTGTATACAAGCAGTTTATTCCGCTCTACCTAAATTAAAAATAACAGTGTGCATCCAATTTTGTTAATGCATTAACTGACCCTGCCTCCACTTAATCCCATGGCAATGCATCCCAAGCATTAACCACTCTCTGACTTACAAAATATTTCCTTATATCTAATCTAGACCTGTCTTTAAACAATTTGAAGACGGCAAGTATTTATTGATTACCTATGATCTGCATGGATTTCAAGGGTTTTGGATGATTTATATATATATATATATAAATGTGTGTGTATGTGTGTGTGTATGTATGTGTGTACATGTGTGTAATTGTGTATATCTATGGAGATTGAAAAACAGACTCATCGCGTGATAGATTTGAAACTAATCACACCACTAATTAATCTCTCTCTCCTCCATCTTTCTTCGTCCCTCTCTCTCCCTCTCTCTCTCTCTCTCTCTCTCTCTCTCTCTCTCTCTCTCCCTCTCTCTGAATATATAAATACGATATATGATTGTATATATGTATGCGAGTGTGTAAAACATGGACGTATTTTAAATGATCACATTACTGGACTACACAATACATGACACAGAATTAACCGTTAATCGGCTCGCCCATTGCCTTAACCGTTTTGTTAGCCACCCCACGCCAAAACTAAAGACATATATCACATTTTTGTTTTCGCCCTGTGTTCAATTCTGTCCGCAGAAACCGATTCTAAATTGAACACTAGCTTTTGTTTTATAAATACATATCCAGGGTCAACTACAAACAGGTTGAACTACCATTTTACACGAAAACAAAAGCCGGAGTTAGCCAACACGTAGAACTACAGGGACATTCATCAATGAATGGGCAACCGAAGACTAGACTCAGAGAAGGCAATTCACTTCAACCTGGATATATCTACCGAACGTAGAGCAAAACCTAGACAGAAAACGTAAATACTATGTGTCGACACTGGTTCTGTGTCAACACTGGTTCTGTGTCAACACTGGTTCTGTGTCAACACTGGTTCTGTGTCAACACTGGTTCTGTGTCAACACTGGTTCTGTGTCAATATTGACTCTGTGTCAGCAATGGTTCTGTGTCGACACTGGTTCTGTGTCAACATTGACTCTGTGTCAGCAATGGTTCTGTGTCGACACTGGTTCTGTGTCAACACTGGTTCTGTGTCAACATTGACTCTGTGTCAGCAATGGTTCTGTGTCGACACTGGTTCTGTGTCAGCAATGGCTCTGTGTTAACATTGGTTCTGTGTCAGCAATGGCTCTGTGTCAACATTGGCTCTGTGTCAACACTGACTCCGTAATGTTCCAATTGTCAGTTTAGTTGAGGAAACAATTGTTGCCTTAAGGTAGCGTGTGGGAGGCCCAGGTGCAATGAAAACAGTTATATGAGCAATGCCAATGTTGTGTTTGCTACTCGTGTATGTACCTCAGCTATTGTTGGTATTAGCTTTGAGTGCAGTTCCTCACAAGTACTAGTTTTTTTTATAAACAAGGAACTGTTTTTCATAGAAAGCGAGCTCGCCGAACTATGCACCTGATCTCACTGTTGTGGACTTCCCTTCTCAGCTTTGACAATTCAAGGGATCCTCAGCCTACCGTCAACATGACATGCGTGATTATCTCCTTAGTTTCTGAAACAAGGGAGGTGCCGACTCCGCTTACATGTAGACGACATGTGTTTTCAATTAATTGATATGTGATCCCGACAAACTTTTATTGTATTGATTGTTGTACGATCCTAACGCGACTTTTACTTCTGGTATTGATTTGTATGAGATCATGGACACATTAACGTGCATTGGTTGGTCTGAGATCATTGGCACATTCACCTGCATTGGTTGGTCTGAGATCATGAGCACATTCGAGCGCATTGATTTGTATGAGATCCATAGGATCTTTCAATTGATTGGTCTGAGCTCTTAAAGACCTTTACTGGTGTTAAATGGTGTACGATTCTGTGGACCTTCCCTTGTACTGTTTGGCATAAGACACCAAGGACTTTTACTGAAAAAAAAATGTTAACAACCACCTAGTATTCACAGTGGTGTTAAGCATGGCTGTGTCCTGGCCGCGACACTGTTTGGAATCTTCTAGGCTCTGTTAATTAAGAATGAATTTGGTAGCGCAAATTAAGAAATCCAAATTATAGTGAAGACTAAGTCAGACAACCAACTAGGAGACCATTGGACATCCATGATGTTGCTTGAGACTAGAAACTGCTCTGTAAAGATGAACTCAAACAGACTGGCTAGGGGAGTGATTGAGAGGTGGTTAGTAATCTGAGAGGCTGGCTAGGGGAGTGACAGAGGCTGGCTAGGGGAGTGACTGAGAGGTTGTTAGTTGTCTGAGAAGCTGGCTAGGGGAGTGAGAGTGAATGTGAGTTGCAGGTTGACTGAACCAACATACACCTCGGGCTTTGGGCAGTCGCTCTATATGTGTTTATGTTAGACACCCTGTGAACAGTAAGATATCTGAATGTGTGTCGTATGTGCAGGACACCTAGTGAACGATGCGTGATCTAATTACTTATGAATGTAAGAATACGTGAAGTGAAGTGAAGTAATTGTGAATGTACAGATCGCATAAGGACGAGATCTGAATTTCTGTGGTATTGTGCAGGACACTTTGGGAACGATGTATGTTCTGAGTGTATGTGTATGCACAGATCGACTATGTGACAGAACAAGTGAGTACGTGATCCGAATAAGTGACGTGATCTAATTGCATAGGAATGCACAGATCCCCGGAGCATACGTGAACCGATTGTATGTGGATGTACGGATCACCTGATTGAAGGTGATCTGATTCTGTGTGAATGCACAGAACTGAGGACGAGGTTGTGAATGTGTGTTGCGTATGCAGACCATCAAAAGCTAGTGCTTACAAATATCCGATGTAGCTCAATATATAAATAACTATATATATGTGTGTGTGATTATTGCGTTTAGATGTATTTTGTTCTTTTTGTTAATATTGTTTTTGTAGATGTGCATAATAAAACGAGAATATCCTTAGTATCCTTAGTTTGACAGGAGATTGTTTACTGTGTTGTTTACTGTGTGAAGTCGTGGCGTGGTGTAGATACATGTTGTAACTCTTTAGATAACTAACTACTCAGCTAAACCTTGACTCTGCCACACGCACATCTAGAGATGTACCCTAAAGAGACACCTCATGATGTTTGAAAAGAAGCTCTTGCAACACGGAGAGTGAAATACAACGCCACAAGCAAAACAGCAACACCGAAAACTCTTTAGAGAGTTGCTACTCCGAGGTCGCATCATTCGTGCCTGAAATGGACTACTAGCTAACGATTGGTTTAAAATCCCGAGGACTTGTACTGGTATTAATGCATGTAAGATCCCGAGGACTTGTACTGGTATTGATGCATGTAAGATCCCGAGGACTTGTACTGGTATTAATGCATGTAAGATCCCGAGGACTTGTACTGGTATTAATGCATGTAAGATCCCGAGGACTTGTACTGGTATTAATGCATGTAAGATCACGAGGACTTGTACTGGCATTAATTCATGTAAGATCCCGAGGACTTGTGCTGGCATTAATGCATGTAAGATCCCGAGGACTTGTACTGGTATTAATGCATGTAAGATCCCGAGGACTTGTACTGGTATTAATGCGTGTAAGATTACGAGGACTTGTACTGGTATTAATGCATGTAAGATCACGAGAATTTGTACCAGTATTGATTCATGTAAGATCACGAGGACTTGTACTTGTATTAATGCATGTAAGATCACGAGAATTTGTACCAGTATTGATTCATGTAAGATCCCGAGGACTTGTACTGGTATTAATGCATGTAAGATCCCGAGGACTTGTACTGGTATTAATTCATGTAAGAACGCGAGGACTTGTGCTGGTATTAATTCATGTAAGATCACGAGTACTTGTACCAGTATTGATTCATGTAAGATCACGAGGACTTGTACCAATATTGATTCATATAAGATCCCGAGGACTTTTATCAATATTGATTAGGTGTAAGATCACGAGCCCACTGCACTTTCATACGTATCGTAAAAGATAACTAAAGATTACTGCTCATGGAACTACTAGCCTGATCATGGAAACTCCATTGTTATAGAAACCATCGCTGCATGAACACACACTGTGCTACAGGTTATGCGTCCTAAAGGTAGAGAAAGAGGGACACTTTATAGTGGAGGCCCTATGCTAGTGTCGATCGAAATGAAGAAGAAAGAGAGCCTAAGCTTTCCTTTTCCTCTTCTGCCTCTCCTCCTCAGAGCCAGCTATTCTCTGCAGCTATCAACTGGGTCTGGTCCTTCTTCTCGTATTAGCAACCCAACTATAAAAGGCAATTCTGAGTTCCAGGAAGACAGCTCTCAGACGCTTGGCACCTGTAGATGAAGGTTGTGTCTGTCCTCTGTGAAGGCTTTAACCGACCAGCAGACTTCCTTCAAGTGTGCACGAGACCGGAAACCGAATTACTGACGTCGCTCCAGGGTCAACAGTCTGTGGCAGATTTACTCTCTTGAGAAGAAATGAGTTTCTCACTCATTACCAGAGGGGGTAGAGTATGTCAGTGTGCTTTACGTAATCCAAACTGTCGGTGACTGTACCACAAACATGCTCGACATATTTGGGAGCTGGTGGGAGTGCAAAAGTGCTAAGATGCAGGACGTCGTGTGGACACATCGATGAATACAGCACCGTGCGCCTGTGCGTACCGCCCAATTTAGATGTGTGGAGTGTGTGAGTGTGTGTGTGCGTACGGCCCAATTTAGATGTGTGGAGTGTGTGTGTGTGCGTACGGCCCAATTTAGATGTGTGGAGTGTGTGTTTGTGCGTACGGCCCAATTTAGATGTGTGGAGTGTGTGTGTGTGCGTACGGCCCAATTTAGATGTGTGGAGTGTGTGTGTGTGTGTGTGTGTCTATGGCCCAATTTAGATGTGTGGAGTGTGTGTGCGTGTGTGTGTGTGTACGGCCCAATTTAGATGTGTGGAGTGTGTGTGTGTGTCTATGGCCCAATTTAGATGTGTGGAGTGTGTGTGTGTGTGTGTGTACGGCCCAATTTAGATGTGTGGAATGTGTACGTACGGTCCAATTTAGATGTGTGGAGTGTGTGTGTGTGTGCGTACGGCCCAATTTAGATGTGTGGAATGTGTACGTACGGCCCAATTTAGATGTGTGGAGTGTGTGTGCGTGTGTGTGTATGGCCCAATTTAGATGTGTGTAGTGTGTGTGTGCGTGTGTGTGTATGGCCCAATTTAAATGTGTGGAGTGTGTGTGTGTGCGTGTGTGTACGGCCCAATTTAGATGTGTGGAGTGTGTGTGTGTATGTGCGTGTATGTGTACGGCCCCATTTAGATGTGTGCAGTGTGTGTGCGTGTGTGTGTATGGCCCAATTTAGATGTGTGTAGTGTGTGTGTGCGTGTGTGTGTATGGCCCAATTTAGATGTGTGGAGTGTGTGTGTGCGTGTGTGTACGGCCCAATTTAGATGTGTGGGTGTGTGTACGGCCCAATTTAGATGTGTGGAGTGTGTGTACGGCCCAATTTAGATGTGGGGTGTGTGTGTGTGTGTGTGGTTTGTACGGCCCAGTTTAGATGTGTGTAGTGCGCGAGTGAACGGCCCAATTTAGATGTGGGGAGTGTGTGTGTGTGTGTGTGTGTGTGTGTGTGTACGGCCCAATTTAGATGTGTGGAGTGTGTGTGTGTGTGTGTGTGTGTACTGCCCAATTTAGATGTGTGGAGTGTGTGTGTGTACGGCCCAATTTAGATGTGTGGAGTGTGTGTTTGTGTGTACGGCCCAATTCAGATGTGTGGAGTGTGTGTGTGTGTACGGCCCAATTTAGATGTGTGGAGTGTTTGTGTGTATATACGGCCCAATTCGGATGTGTAGAGTGTGTGTGTGTGTGGCCCAATTTGGATGTGTGGAGTGTGTGTGTACGGTCCAATTTAGACGTGTGGAATGTGTATGTGTGTGTGTAGGGCCCAATTTGGATGTGTGAAGTGTGTGTGTACGGCCCAGTTTAGATGTGTGGAGTGTGTGTGTGTGTGTGTGTACGGCCAAATTTGGATGTGTAGAGTGTGTGTACGGCCTAATTTAGATGTGTGGAGTGTGTGTTTGTGTGTACGGCCCAATTTATATGTGTGGAGTGTGCGCGTGCGTGCGCGCGTGCGTGCGCGCGTGCGTGCGTGCGCGCGTGCGTGCGTGCGTGCGTGCGTGCGTGCGTGACTGAAAATTGTAGCTGCTATATAACGTATGTTTTTATTACTCATTTGTACAATAACATTTAATATAATAATAAATAAAGCAAGACCAACCGGTGAGGGTCAACAAAAACATCTCAAACATCATCAAAACATGCCGCTCCCTGTGGACCATAGGTCTTCAACAGATATACACTCAGGTATCAAGTGTTGACTTCCGCATATATTTGTGGTTTAAAGTGTAAACACAATGGAATAGCCAGTCTCACGCCCAACCCCCAACAGTCACTATTACGCCTGGCAGGTTACAATGTTACTTGTCTTTGTTCTCCTTTCCGGCTCTAGTAACACTCGGGTGCAACAAATATATAAAGAGATTCTTCGAGCAAGAATAGCGCACTATTTAGTTTTAGAAGAATTTGCGACCAAACAATTCTGCAGAGAAAAACAGAGAAACGTGAGAAACGTACTTTGGCTGAAATAGACCGAAGGTTTTAAGCGTTTGATCAACACATTCCCCCTGGATTATCAGTTGGACAGCGAGACTTGGATCAACTTTCTAGTCGGAATATATTTTGTCATGTTTATCCAAAGTTTCAGACACAATTTGTTGTTTTATTTTAATAAACTTGCCTTACAATATGTTATGTTTTCTTTCAATAAGCTTGTCTCACAATCTTTTATGATTTATTTCAATAAGCTTGTCTCGGAATATGTTATGATTTATTTCAATAAGCTTGTCTCGGAATATGTTATGATTTATTTCAATAAGCTTGTCTCGGAATATGTTATGTTTTGTTTCAATAAACTTGTCTCACAATCTGTTTTGTTTTGTTTCAATAAACTTGTCTTATAATCTGTGTTTTCTACAGTAAGTTTCCGTCTTAACTTTAACTATAGTAAGATAATGTTTCTGTTTTTGACACGCTCCTGTAGTTTCATCTGTTAATGGGTACCTGATTTCCAGTTAGGAAAATAAAACCGAGAACAGGCACCCCAAACTCATAATAAACTGAAGTCTAACTCTCTAACACTTTCTCCCCGACGGGCTAGTGTCTGCTGGGACTATCTTTACCTTTAACTTGATCTAACTTTGCGCTTCTCACAACTCTTTCTCGTGTCGCAGACATCTTGTAGAACTATGAGCTAGCTAATGACAATCTGGAACTCTAAAGCCAAGATCGATCTTAATGCAGTTTTCTGGTCTAGTTTCAGACAGTGCAGGCTTTCTGGACAGTTCTCGCCGGTTCAGCTCACTGTCAACTGATCCTTTAGATTAAATGAAGCGTCATATCGCAAGACGCTTACATGACGCTCGCATGAATGATTTGAAGGTCATGAGACAGGAATGAAGAATCAGGAAACAGTTGAGAAGAGTATCTCGGAGAGTGGGAAATTGACGAGAGGAATTGACTAAACTCTGACCTAGGTAGGACATTGTGTGGGAGAATGAAATAGTCTGACCTCTGACCTAGAACATTGTTTGTGAGGAATGAATTAGTCTGACCTCTGATCTAGGACATTGTTTGTGAGCGTGAATGAGAAATGAAATAGTCTGACCTAGGACATTGTGTGGGACTGTGAGAAAGAGGAATGAAATAGTCTGATCTTTGACCTACTACCTTGTTTGGGAGCGTGAGTGAGGAATGAAATAGTCTGATCTTTGACCTACTACCTTGTTTGGGAGCGTGAGTGAGGAATGAAATAGTCTGATCTTTGACCTACTACCTTGTTTGGGAGCGTGAGTGAGGAATGAAATAGTCTGATCTTTGACCTACTACCTTGTTTGGGAGCGTGAATGAGAAATGAAATAGTCTGATCTTTGACCTACTACCTTGTTTGGGAGCGTGAGTGAGGAATGAAATAGTCTGACCTCATCTCATCCTCTTCGTTGCTCGCTCTCATATTGTCGCATCTACAGTATTTCCTCATAAAGTTGGTGGTTGGTTCGTCTCAAGCTTCCTTCGACGCCATTCAGTTTATCCCACGGTTGGATTTGGGAGGGTCATGTTATCACTGTGTTCTTTCCTTGGTACCAGCAAACCTGAAGAAAACGTTCCATCTCTAGTTTGTTCTTCTCACATAGGCAGATGTCAGTAGGCCCATTTTGTCATTTGTTGAAGACACGATTTTTCATTCTGCTATCGCCTGTTTGCAGTCTGTTGTCGTCTGTTTGCAGTCTGTTGTCGTCTGTTTGCAGTCTGTTGTCGCCTGTTTGCAATCTGTTGTGGGATGTTTGCAGCCTGTTATGGGATGTTCACAGTCTGTTGTCGCATGTTCGCAGTCTGCTGTCGCCTGTTTGCAGTCTGTTGTCTCATGTGTGCAGTCTGTTGTGAGATGTTCGCAGTCTTAATATACTTCGGAGTTAGTTCTCTACATATTTTCCAGAGTGCATTTCTTTAGTTCCACCGTGACAGTGGCTTCTGCTGTGGTGTTGTATATTTAGATTAAGAACCAATGTGATTTGTTTGTTGTCGCTTCCTCCTAGTTGTTTTTGGACCGTATTATGTATTTTATATGTTAGCTCTTATGTTGTCAAGACTAGGCCTGGAGCAGATGTGTTCTATCCCCTTAAAGAAAAGGTTGGTTGATCTTCTACCTGGCTGATCAGCTGCAAGTTGAGTTGATAATTACCTGTAAATTCCCAACTTTCCCCTCCCCTCTGGTATGTGTTTCTTCGTTTTTATCCCCAACTTTTTGAATGATTGTTGTAGTCTCCAATTATAACACAATGGTTGCCTGGTTCTTCGACTGTTTTACATTTCATGGGTGTTCCAGATAAGCAGTGTACGTTATATTGAGAGCTTCCTGCACTTCTACAAAGTATGTTCCTGCTATCTCTGTGTGTCTTTTGTTTGAATTTGTAATTCTTTACCTGGTAGCAGATTGTGTATTAGGATCAGGAATCCTCTTTTGTGTCCGTCTCTAGCCACCTTTATGGTCTGTCATTTGTTTATTTGGAGCATGCAATGGCTATCCAGGTGAGTCCCTTGAGGGTAAACTATCTCCAAACTCTCAGCTTCTTTATGTCTTGCTTCTTACCCGCATTCCACTGAAGGAAATGTTCAGGTGTTTCACTTTGCTGGGGTTTGGGCTAGTAGTGTTTAGCTCTAGTTACCTTTACCTGGCTCCCTCCGGTCGGAACAGTGTGGCTAGGGGTCAGGCATTCCTTCTGCGTTGAAGAAGTTCTGAGATGGAACGTGACATCTACATTTATGTGGGATGTTCCTGAGATGGAACGCCATATCTACATTTATGTGGGACGTTCCTGAGATGGAACGTCATATCTACATTTATGTGGGACGTTCCTGAGATAGAACGCCATATCTACATTTATGTGGGACGTTCCTGATATGGAACGCCATATCTACATTTATGTGGGACGTTCCTGAGATGGAACGTCATATCTACATTTATGTGGGATGTTAAGCGGCGAGCGTAAGTATCTCACTTTATAGTTGTACCGCGATTTCTGTGTCTTTCGGTCCAGCACACCAGCTTTCCGCAATCATTTTTGGAGTGTTAACTATCCCTTATCATTGCCTGTTCCGGTCTGTGTACAAGGCAGTATATGGTTTGGAGTCAGTCGTCCTTTTCCTAGATGAACTGGCCTCCAAGCTAGCGAGTCTCATCGAATCACTTGGTCCTTAGTTTCCCGCGGCAACCATTAATACGCAAGCATCTCATCTGCAACGCCACAGGTGCATTTTAAATGAGAGTTATCCTTCTCCAAGACGAGCTGCCATCTCAGGCTGACTTGTCCAAGATATCATATATCTGGTTGTATGCTTTTTGATGCTCGCAAGTCACCCCTTCTCCTGTTAGTATAAACAGGTGTGCTACGTCAAAGTGACAGAGATAGTTTTCTATGTGTCTGTATGTGTGTGTATGTGTGTGTTTATATATATGACACAGGGAAAGAGCGTGGCTATGTGTGAGTGTAAGTGAGAGAATGATAGAAGACGGTCGTAAGGAGGGGGGGGGGGTGTGAGAGAGGCGGTTTGTGTGTGTGTGTGTGTAAGAGAGAGAGAGAGAGAGAGAGAGAGAGAAAGAATGAAAAATGACGGTTGACGGAGTGTGTGAGACATGTTATTTGTGAGTGTGTATGTGAGAGAATATTTTTAGAAGTGAGTAAGAGAGGCTGCTAGTGTGTGTTAAAGAGAGAGAGAAAAAAATGAGAGAGGATGTTTGTAGGAGTGTGAAAGAGATACAGTTTGCAGCTAATATTAGTTGTATATTTACGAGAAAAAGAGAGGGTGCCTGAATGCGTGTGAGAAAGAGAGAGAGAGAGAGAAAGAGATAGAGAGAGAGAGAGAAAGAGAAAAAGGGAGAGAGAGATAGAGAGAGAGAGAGAGAGACAACGCAAGAAGAGTTTGAAGACCAAGCTCACAACGCCTTGGCCATACGCCTTAGTCAAAAGTGGTAAAAGAATTAATAACGAACGATCCCAGAGACACAGGTAACGGATTGAAGGTGTGTGTACTCAATCTAGCGCGAGTTCTAAGAACGATTTCCAGCTGTGTGCTCAACTCATGTTGGCGATTGCGTTGAAGAAACTTCAATTAAACCGTCGTGCTGTCATCAAAGGTGTAGGATCCTGGAGACGTGCACTTTCTTTAAAATATGTTATAAATACAAAATGGCAATAGAGTGAAAAAACTGACAATTAGAACACAGAATAATTGTTTTTTGTTCTACGTTCAGCATAAGAGGTAGAATGAAAACGGATCGACACTGTTTGCTAACGTAAATGAATGGACACAATTTATTATGAAAGCTGTTCCAAGGGAGCTCACATCATAGAAAACCTCATATTGTTGTTAGTTGTACTCAGTGATATGGTCACTAGCTAGAGTGTTATACCTTACCTTACAGACATATGCTCGCTCATACAATGTTCCTCATACACAACATACAAACTACAAATACAAACATTCACAAATACAAGAAACGGTATATTGTTGTTGTTGATGTTGTTGTTGATTTTGTTTTTGGTTTTTTTTGTTTGCTGCGAATGCTCACAATGAGAAGTTTGCTGTTTTGTGGGTCCTAAAAAAGACGTCAAGTGGTGGGTTGCTGTAGTTTTCCTCACATCCCGCTGATGTGCGTGCTGATGAAGGTGGACCAAAGTCCTCCAGGGAGTTGTGCTATGCTTTGCTTCATCTGCGTGTCACTCACTACTATGGGGATCACGTCGATCCCTCACCTCGTTAGCCAGGCTGTCATGAAGACAGCCGGTTTCCAGGGATGGCTACTAGGAAGCCGAGGTGAGGGTCTGGGTCAGTATGTTTTGCCTAACCCTGAATATCATGTCTGATCAGTATATTTTACCTAACCCTGACTAACATGTCTGATCAGTATATTTTGCCTGACCCTGACTAACATGTCTGATCAGTATATTTTGCCTAACCAGACGTTAGTCTACCTACCCAAGAAACGGTATATACACCACTATAAATATGCAACAACTTTTAAAATCACAATTGCAAAGTGACACAATATAAGAAATATACGAACATAATATTTAACAAAGTACACGAACATTGAAAACGACATACACACAATGATTCAATGTTATAAATACCAACAACACACAGTAATCAGAATTACACACAATTATAAAAAACACGATGATTCAAAAAATGAAACGAACAAACTCAAACTGACAATAAAGCACGCTGACACAAAATCTCAAATGTACATTGACACAAACTAACCAATACAATCTGAAAACATAATTTTGAAAACTCAGCAATATACCACCGACTAATTAACATGCAAGGTGACGGAGATTAACAATTGGTTAACGAGAAGAAGGTAGAGACTGGGCATAAATAAGGAGTACTCTGAGTGCTGTGAAGTCAAAAGTGGAGTGTCACAGGGCTCGGTTTTGGGACCAATTTTGTTCTTGATATATATAAACGATTTGGACATTGATATCGGATCCATGATTGCAAAATTCGCGGATGACACAAAACGATGCAGAATTGTCAGATCTATAGCAGATGTGGATATATTGAAGTCGAATTTAGATAAAATTCGGAAATGGTAAGTTAACTGATGAATGGAGTTTATTGTACTTCTTCTTCTTCTTCATCGTACGCAGTCAGACAGCAACCTTTATTTTTTCGAAAAAAGCAGCGGTCCTCCTGAGGCTGTCGACACTGCCATAGAGCTTGTCTAGTGTTGCCACTGGTGATGGCCACATCTGCTCTCTTTGATCATCGTATGTCGGACAGTTTTGCAGCAAATGCTCAGCGGTCATTTTCCCGGTACCACACGGGCATTCGTCAGTGCCACCTATCTTCAATTTGTTGAATAGGTGGTACCTCAGTCTATTGTGGCCAGTGCGATGTCTGAAGACCACGACCTGCTCTCTTCTGTTCAACTGGTAATAGGCATCGTTTTTTGTGTAGCCAGTATGTTCGGTTTCCCATTTGGTCATGTATCTAGCTCTAATAAGCCGTTTTGACTCTTCGTATGTCATACTAGTATCTGGTTGTTGTAGTCTTGCACCTTCTTTTGCCAGTCTGTCTGCCTCCTCGTTGCCTTGGATGTTACAGTGGGATGGAACCCACTGTACCACTACCCTTTTTGGTGCGGACTGCTGGCACAGTTGACAGAGTACTGCTCTTAAATCATTAAGTTCAGTATTTTTCTGGCTTTTTAGTACTGTGACTACGGCCAGGGCATCTGTAAGCAGGGCTATATGGCTTTAATTCCTTTTACCTGTCACCATTTCTCCTACTGCCGCCCTCAGTGCCTCTGCCTCCGCTCTGAAATTGCTTGTGTATTTTCCAGTAGCGAATGACAGTGTTATTTTTCTGCCATTTGGTAGGCTCAGGAATGCTCCTGCCCCTCCGTTCTGTGTTGTGTTTGTTACAGAACCGTCGGTGTATGCATGTGTCCAGTCCATGCTTGGGTAGTTTTTCGTTATGTAGCTCATGGTAGTATCTCTTCTTTCTTTTTCAGTCTGGCAGTTTTTGTTTCCAATACCTGGTATTTTTTTCTAACAGTTTAATGTACGTAAATGGGCAGTCATCAACTTGTGTAGATCAAATTTGGAACATAATTACAGAATGGAAGAGAACAATATTAGAAAGATAGAAAAGGAAAGGGACCTATGGGATATAATAGATCATACAGGTAAGGGGAGTGAGAGCAAGTCCAGGTAGCAGTAAAAAAGGCAAAAGCAATGTTAGGTATGATAACAAGAAATATTAAACATAGGAGCAAGGAAGTGATAGCCAAACTTTATAAAGCATAATTTAGACCTAGCTTGGAAAACTGTGTACAGGTGTGGAGTCCTTATCGTAGAGGGGAAATATACATGCTGGAAATTATACAAAGAAGAGGGACACAACTGATAGTGGGATTCCAGAATTACATTTATTGGGAAAGATTCAGAAAAACCTGCCTACTGTGTCTAGAAACAAGAAGAAGTATAGGTGACTTAACAAAGGTTTACAAGATAATCAAAGGAAAGGATAAATTATACTATAACAATGTTCTTTTTAAAAACACAGTCGCCTACAAGAACAAGAGGGCATATCTACAAATTAATTAAAGAAAGGTCTAGATTAAATGCCAGGAAATATTGTTTTTAGTCAGAGAGTGGTAAATGCTTAGAATGTGTTGCCACATGAAATAGTTGAGTCAGGGTTAATTAATGCATTCAATAATAGATCGGATGAGCATGTCTTTTTTACATCAAGTGAATGTAAGAGAGACTGGTTGTAAACAGACTCAGCAGAGTTTTCTAAACCAGTATATAGAAGTTAAGTTAAGTTAAGAAACAAACTTACAGTGTAGAATTCATACATTCCATCTGTTTGATTTGTGTTTGCTGTGACGTTAATCGCATGCCTCTCTGACGTCACTATGAGGATGCTCTCATTCTGTTGAAACGTCATCTTGGATGTACAGGTGTAGCCCCCGCTTCTGTCTCCTGTAACAAGAGAAAACAAACATATTTTTAAAATTATATTTGTATCAGTTTAGGAAGGCCATCTCAGACAATTGCCCTAGTGAATGCGTGCATCAATAATCTTGTAGAAGGGACAATGAGATATCATGTCTGTACACTCGCTGAGTGCCAAAATATATAGAATATTTATCCACGTTTATCTTGTTCTGTCCAGCATTCGCTGTTTAGTTAGTATCTGTATAGATCTGGCCCTAACATCGATGTGTATATTCATCCGTAGATTTGATCTAATTTCTGTATGGATATATTTATTTTCTGTAGAGTTGCATCTATTTCCTATATATTTTTATAAATTTATCATTTTAACCATTTTATGTACAATTTATATATATATTACATATGAGTGAACTACCTACTTTCAGTACAGTTACATCTATTGTCTCTGTAATCGTATCTTTTTCCTGTAATGCATAATATATGTCATGTGTCGCATTATCAATGTACAGTAATGAATGAGTATTTCTTGTACTCAAGATATGTGTACTGGATAATGTTATTTTTATTTATGTACAGTTGTATGCTGTACAGTTTTATTTCATGTACAGCTGTATCTATTTCATGTATAGATGTATCTATTTCATGTACAGATGTATCTATTTCATGTATAGCTGTATCTATTTCACGTCTAGCTGTATTTATTTAATGTATAGCTTGGTCTATTTCAGGGATAGCGTTATCTATTACAGGTATAGCTTAATTTATTTAATATATAGTTCTATCTTTTCCATGATTAGCGTTATATATTCCATGTATAGTTTCAATTATTTTATGTATAGTTTTATTTATTTCCTTTCTAACTGAATCTATAGTTACATTTATTTCATGAATAGCTTAATCTATTTTCTGTACAGTTTCATTAAATAACATTGTGTATCTTAACCTATTTCCTGCATAGTTTTAATTAATAGTACAGTTTAATTTGTTTCATGTATTCCTTTATCTATTTCCTGCATAGTTTTAATTAATGGTACAGTTTAATTTGTTTCATGTATACCTTTATCTACTTCCTGCATATTTTTTATTAAAAGTACAGTTTAATTTGTTTCATGTATACCTTTATCTATTTCCTGCATAGTTTTAATTAATAGTACAGTTTAATTTGTTTCATGTATACCTTTATCTATTTCCTGCATAGCTTTAATTAATAGTACAGTTTAATTTGTTTCATGTATACCTTTATCTATTTCCTGCATAGTTTTAATTAATAGTACAGTTTAATTTGTTTCATGTATACCTTTATCTATTTCCTGCATAGCTTTAATTAATAGTACAGTTTAATTTGTTTCATGTATATCGTTATCTATTTCCTGCATAGTTTTAATTAATAGTACAGTTTAATTTGTTTCATGTATACCTTTATCTATTTCCTGCATAGTTTTAATTAATAGTACAGTTTAATTTGTTTCATGTATACCTTTATCTATTTCCTGCATAGTTTTAATTAATAGTACAGTTTAATTTGTTTCATGTATATCGTTATCTATTTCCTGCATAGTTTAAATTATTTAATCTATAATGTAATATATGTTACATACTCAATGTATACTTTAATTTATAACTGTGTGTATCTCATGTTGACCGCAACAAGTGTTGAGACCAGCACAAGGCTAATCACCTTATTGAAGAACAGGTCGATTATGTATCATGTATCATTGTATCATGCATCACTGTATCATCCATATTAATATACATATATATTTCCTGATTAATTCAGTTTTATCAATAATCTATACACGTCTAATCTTTGTGATATCTAGTTTGGACACATTAATGGTCCGATAGAAAATCTGGAGTTTTCATATCTAGTTCACCTGCTGGTTTCCTTGGTAAACGTACGTTCTTCAATTACTCGTACATCATTTAAATTATTGCATTCGTTATATTGGGTGAAGCTAAACAGAAGAACTCGAGACAGATTCAGTCAAAAGGCGGACGGGAAGGAAATGGCAGTGATCCATCAATGCCCACCAGAAGTCCAATTAAGGGTCTCTAGTCAAAAGACACAGAGACCGCCATAACACAAAGGAACAAACAAGCCAGAGTAGTGGTTCTTGAGTTTAACAAAAGCTCCATCAAGCACGTGACATATTCATTCAAGCTCGACACAAAGACGGATTGGGCTGGATTCCATCAATTTATTTTAGAATTAAAATTATCAATTTATTTTCGAAGGCAAAATATTTGCAAATATGGAAACAATCGTTTCAAAGTAGCGTATAGCTAAGGCAACACACTTGTCCTAAACCCTTTCATCCTTTTTTTATCTGTCGTCTTTTTATATTTTTTTTAAATATTAAATGTGAACTCTTCAATACTTGTGCTGCTTGTTTGGTTTTGCATTGCATTTGCTTCTTTTATAAGGGGTCGTCAGTTTCGGTTTATTTTTGAACAACTTTGTCTTGATATGCTGTAACACTGAGCGTTGTAATTGTTAATACAGTATTCTATTATTATTCCAGACGCATCTTCGTCTCTTTTAGTCAGATTATATTGAGAATGTTTTAATGAATCACACACATCCCATTATCAGATTACCCTGGGCGTCAGTCAGGCAGATGTGCCGTATGCGAGGAAGCTAACAGTAGTCTGTATGCGTCCCGATCTTTGGCAGTGGTGTATCAATGAGGTCTAAGGTATATGGTCAGTCCATCTCGCCATTGTATAAGTGGGTGACCCTGTGGACGTGTATAGGCATATTCCCATCAAAACGTTGTCTTGCGTGTCCATCGATGGTCAGGCATGCGTACCACATGCCCAGAACAACTATGTGTGCGTGATATAGCTGCTTCCATAAGGTCCCAAAGCAAAGTTTAGTGTTCAATTTCTTTGTATCGAAATTTGTCCCATATCGACATTTTCAATACGCGTCGTGTCATTGTTCTTTGGGTGACTCGGAGTTTCTGGGCATCGTTTTGTGCAAGTTCCACACTTTACATCCGAAAACCCTTTGATGGAATGACCATGGAAGTGAAAGTGTGTTCTCTTGCCGTCTTGGTGTCTTTCATCTGTTGGAGCATTTGCTTAATGGAGTTAAAGGTATACCAAGCTGCCTGTCGTCGTCTAGAAATTTGGAGTAGATGTTGTGGTGGACACTTATCTCTTGGCCTAGGTGAATGTAGGAGTTGACATCCTTGATGGTTTATTCTCCTAGCTGGATGTCCTGCTTTGAGCAGTACGTGTTTTAGATCGTTCAATGAATGTTGGACTTCATCAATGTGGCACGATTTCGCCTACAAATCGTAAATCTATATATCGCCGTTTATAATGATGCCTCTGTCGATCGAAGTGAGTTGTTGGGAGATGTAGTGTAGAACCACTGCCAAGAAAGTCCACAGGCAATTGGATGAGCACCAGCCTCGAGAATAAGCCGGATTCAGAAATTGGTTCTCCACCATTGATCCCTCCCCACTATCAATAAACGGATGGAAAGGGCACATGAACTGCGCATGCCCTTATGTCTTGTATTTATCGATTTCAAAAAAGCCTTTGACAGTATCGAAACCAATGTTATAGTAAATGCTCTCAGAAACCAGATCATCTCTAAAACATGTATTAAACAGATTGAGGCAACTAACAAAAACTACCATACGCCCATCACAATATTTTATTTTTTTTTTTGCGTTCGCCTTATTTATCTATTCCCCAAGGCGTGTGTGCGTTACACTGTGGTTTTTATTTTGCGCCTGTCGGCCCAGTGCATCCGACTTCAGCATGCATTTTATGTAAGGGTCTGCTTCCTCCTGCATTTTCTAAGGGTTTGCTTCCCCGGGGTAACGGCCGGTGCTGTGATGGGGATCGAACCCAGCACCTTCTGGTTGTGAGCCGTGCCACTTAACCACTAGGCCACGCCGTCCCCCCCCCCCCCCATCACAATATGCCACAGTCCAGTGTATGTTCCGATAGCAAGCGGAGTCCGAAAGTGCCCCGAAGCTACGAACAGCGGCTCTCGAAGAGATATTCCAACAATTAAAAATTGTATGAACCATATTTATTTAATTCGTTATAAGTTTATATTTCCTTCCATATATTGTTTTAACTTCATGTGTCGTTGAGTGCCACAATTCTTCACTCATCCACTTATATTGCATTGTTGGCCACACATTTCTCCCACTGTACTTCTAGTCAAATAAATCACTTCAACTTCTTTTGTCGTCTCACTTTTTACCAT
>JAVGWX010000004.1:9529415-9724415 GCA_036924085.1 Ariolimax columbianus
GCCCTCAAAGTCTCGTGTTTGTTGAGACCGTTGCCCTCAAAGTCTCGTGTTTGTTGAGACCGCTGCCCTAAACCTCTCGTGTTTGTTGAGACCACTGCCCTAAACCTCTCGTGTTTGTTGAGACCGTTGCCCTCAAAGTCTCGTGTTTGTTGAGACCACTGCCCTAAACCTCTCGTGTTTGTTGAGACCACTGCCCTAAACCTCTCGTGTTTGTTGAGACCGTTGCCCTCAAATTCTCGTGTTTGTTGAGACCGTTGCCCTCAAAATCTCGTGTTTGTTGAGACCGTTGCCCTAAACCTCTCGTGTTTGTTGAGACCGCTGCCCTAAACCTCTCGTGTTTGTTGAGACCGTTGCCCTCAAAGTCTCGTGTTTGTTGAGACCGCTGCCCTAAACCTCTCGTGTTTGTTGAGACCGCTGCCCTAAACCTCTCGTGTTTGTTGAGAACGTTGCCCTCAAAGTCTCGTGTTTGTTAAGCCACTGCCCTAAACCTCTCGTGTTTGTTGAGACCGCTGCCCTAAACCTCTCGTGTTTGTTGAAACCGTTACCCTCAAAGTCCTGTATTTGTTGAGACCGCTGCCCTAAACCTCACGTGTTTGTTGAGACCGCTGCCCTAAACCTCTCGTGTTTGTTGAGACCGCTGCCCTAAACCTCTCGTGTTTGTTTAGACCGTTGCCCTCAAAGTCTCGTGTTTGTTAAGCCACTGCCCTAAACCTCTCGTGCTTGTTGAGACCACTGCCCTAAACCTCTCGTGTTTGTTGAGACCGCTGCCCTAAACCTCTCGTGTTTGTTGAGACCGTTGCCCTCAAAATCCTGTGTTTGTTGAGACCACTGCCCTAAACCTCTCGTGTTTGTTGAGACCGCTGCCCTAAACCTCTCGTGTTTGTTGAGACCGTTGCCCTCAAAGTCCTGTGTTTGTTGAGACCGCTGCCCTAAACCTCTCGTGTTTGTTGAGACCGTTGCCCTCAAAGTTTCGTGTTTGTTGAGACCGTTGCCCTCAAAGTCTCGTGTTTGTTGAGACCGTAGCCCTAAACCTCTCGTGTTTGTTGAGACCGCTGCCCTAAACCTCTCGTGTTTGTTGAGACCGTTGCCCTCAAAGTCCTGTGTTTGTTGAGACCGCTGCCCTAAACCTCTCGTGTTTGTTGAGACCGCTGCCCTAAACCTCTCGTGTTTGTTGAGACCGTTGCCCTCAAAGTCCTGTGTTTGTTGAGACCACTGCCCTAAACCTCTCGTGTTTGTTGAGACCGCTGCCCTAAACCTCTCGTGTTTGTTGAGACCGCTGCCCTAAACCTCTCGTGTTTGTTGAGACCGTTGCCCTCAAAGTCCTGTGTTTGTTGAGACCACTGCCCTAAACCTCTCGTGTTTGTTGAGACCGCTGCCCTAAACCTCTCGTGTTTGTTGAGACCGTTGCCCTCAAAGTCCTGCGTTTGTTGAGACCACTGCCCTAAACCTCTCGTGTTTGTTGAGACCGCTGCCCTAAACCTCTCGTGTTTGTTGAGACCGTTGCTCTCAAAGTCTCGTGTTTGTTGAGACCGTTGCCCTCAAAGTCTCGTGTTTGTTGAGACCGTTGCCCTAAACCTCTCGTGTTTGTTGAGACCGTTGCCCTGAAAGTCCTGTGTTTGTTGATACCGCTGCCCTAAACCTCTCGTGTTTGTTGAGACCGTTGCCCTGAAAGTCCTGTGTTTGTTGAGACCGCTGCCCTAAACGTCTCGTGTTTGTTGAGACCGCTGCCCTAAACCTCTCGTGTTTGTTGAGACCGCTGCCCTAAACCTCTCGTGTTTGTTGAGACCGCTGCCCTAAACCTCTCGTGTTTGTTGAGACCGCTGCCCTAAACGTCTCGTGTTTGTTGAGACCGCTGCCCTAAACCTCTCGTGTTTGTTGAGACCGCTGCCCTAAACCTCTCGTGTTTGTTGAGACCGCTGCCCTAAACCTCTCGTGTTTGTTGAGACCGCTGCCCTAAACCTCTCGTGTTTGTTGAGACCGCTGCCCTAAACCTCTCGTGTTTGTTGAGACCGTTGCCCTCAAAATCTCGTGTTTGTTGAGACCGTTGCCCTAAACCTCTCGTGTTTGTTGAGACCGCTGCCCTAAACCTCTCGTGTTTGTTGAAGGGCGAGCGTATCTTTCATTAAACTGTTATCCTTGCATTAAATAAACTGTTGTTGGGTGTTTTCCCCTGTTCCTCTCTGTCTGAAATGGGTCTGTACTCTTTCATGTTGTTGCCCTGAGAAAGGTTTTCGCGTTGAACACCCACTCATTCATCACTTCATTGATATATGTTCCTGCTCATCCATCCATCGTATACACTCAGCATTGATTGAGCGCACAGAATTGTAGCCCAAAACTAGTTTCTGACATTCCTAGAATCTTCAGACAGCACTCGAACGTGATTGATCCAGCGGCCCAGCCATGAATCTCCAAGAGGAAATAGTGCGCCAATTTATCATGAGCATAATTTCCTGTCACCAGAGAAATATTTGGATGATTAGAATACAGTCCCGGTGGCACTCGCAATAACGGGACTTAACTAACGAGAACAGACTTCACAGATAAGGTCGTCCAAGGAAGGTGTGAAAACAGTCGGAGACGTGCATGCAATGGTCAGGTGAGCGATGACATAAAGATATGATGTGGCTGTTATGTTATGGTGGTTATCAATCGTTATGATTTGTCTTGCGTATTGAAGTGGCAGTGAATGAGCTGACAGCAGTCAGAGACACATAGATGACTTCCTGGATCAGGGTCAGCCAATCAGAGCTGACAGAAGTCAGAGACTCATTAGATGACTGCCTGGATCAGGTCAGCCAACCAGAGCTGACAGCAGTCAGAGACTCATAGATAACTGTCTAGATCAGGGCCAGCGAACCAGAGCTGACAGCAGTCGGAGACATAGATGAGTGTCTTGTTCAGGTCCAGCCAACCAGAGCTGACAGCAGTCGGAGACATAGATGAGTGTCTTGTTCAGGTCCAGCCAACCAGAGCTGACCAAGAGCATATTCCGACTCCGAGTGGCTGCACCAGAAACAGACTAAGACCATGAGATTATGGATCTAAGAGGGAAGGCAAACCCGGTCCCAAACAATGATGTGCCGAAATCGAATGTGCCGAAATCGGATGTGTCGGATCGAATGGCGAAGAAATCATGGGTCAGCTGTCACAACGTCATACGTGTCCTTTTCAGAACAAACGTCGAAGAAGAGGAAGTAGAAGAAGACGAAGAAGAAGAAGAAAAAGAACAAGGAGAAGAAAGAATAGCAGGAGGAGATAAAGAAGAATAGAAGAAGGAAGAGAAGGAGAAGAAGAAGAAGAAGAAGAAGAAGGAGAAGAGGAAGAGGGGAAGGAGAAACAGAAGAAGAAGAAGAAGAAGAAGAAGAAGAAAGAGGAGAAGGAGAAAGAGGAAAAGAAAAAAGAGGAAAAGGAGAAGAAAAAGGAGAATGAGGAAGAGGAGAAGGAGAAGAAGAAGAAGAAGAAGAGGAGGAAGATGGGAAAAAGAAGAAGAAGAAGTAGAAGAAAAATTAGAGTAAGAAGAAGGAGAATAAGAATTTTTTTAAAGAAGAAGAAAGTATATATCCTTTATTTGTTGTGAGTGAGTCAGTCAGTGAGTTAGTGAGTAAGTCTGAAACTGACTGAGTTAGTCGAAGTCAGTGACTTAGTGAGTCAGTGAATTAATGAGTGAGTTAGTGAGTGAGTGAGTGAGTGGGTGAATGCGTGAGTGAATGAATGAGTGAGTGAGTAAGTGACTGAGTGAGTGAGTGAGTGAGTGAGTGAGTAAGTGAGGCAGTCAGTCAGCGAGTTAGTGAATGATTGAGTCGGTGAGTTAGTGAGTTGGTGAGTGAGTGAATGAGTTTTTTTTGCGTTCGCATTATTTCTCTATTATCCAAGGCGGTGTGCGTTTCACTGTGGCTGTTATTTTGCGCCTGTCGGCCCAGTGCATCCGACTTCAGCATACATTTTATGTAAGGGTCTGCTTCCTCCTGCATTTTCTAAAGGTTTGCCTCCCCTGGGTAACGTCGGTGCTGTGATGAGGATCGAACCCAGCACCTTCGGACTGTGAGCCGTGCCACTTATCCACTAGCCCACGCCGTCCCCATTAAGTTAATGAGTGAGTGAGACAGTGAGTCAGTGAGTGAGTGAGTAAGTCAGTGAGTTAGTGAGTGAGTGAGTAAGTCAGTGAGTGAGTGAGTGAGTGAGTGAGTGAGTAAGTGAGTGAGTGAGTGAGTTAGTGAGTGAGTTAGTTAGTCAGTCAGTAAGTTATTGAGTGAGTCAGTGAGTGAGTTAGTTAGTGAGTGATTCAGTGAATGATTCAGAGAGTGAGTAGATCAGTGAGTGAGTGAGTGAGTGAGTGAGTCATTGAGTGATTCAGTGAACGAATCAGTGAGTGAACAGATCAGTGAGTGAGTGAGCTAGTCAGTGAGTTAATGAGTGACTAAGTGAGTGAGTTAGAGAGTGAGTCAGTGAGTTAGGGAGTGAGTGAGCGAGTGGGTGACTGAGTGAGAGAGTCAGAGAGTGAGTAGATCAGTGAGTGAGTGAGTGAGTGAGTGAGTGAGTGATTCAGTGAATGATTCAGTGAATGAATCAGTGAGTGAATAGATCAGTGAGTGAGTGAGCGAGTCAGTGAGTTAATGAGTGACTAAGTGAGTGAGTTAGAGAGTGAGTCAGTGAGTTAGGGAGTGAGTGAGCGAGTGGGTGACTGAGTGAGTGAGTCAGTGAGTGAGTGAGCAAGTGGGTGATTGAGTGAGTGAGTCAGTGAGTGAGAGAGATAGAGTGCAAGAGGAAGTAGATTAAATCGTCCTCTCGCTCCAGGAGAAGCACAAGAACCCAACTAGAGTTGTATCTTAGGACTTTCAAAGCAATTGTTCTGTATGATCAGGTTGCTAGAACCAAGCTCAGCCCTCTTTAGTTGTCCTTTTATAACATACACAGAAGGTTATAGTGACTGAATTCTTTTCAATGCGGAGACCACTCGGATAGAGGTATGTATGTATAGGAAGAGAGAGACAGACAGAGAGAGATACAGAAAGAGAGTGAGAGAGAGAGAAAGAAAGAGATAGAGATAGATTAACAGAGACGCCATAAAGATGTACAAGCCTGGAACTATCTAATTTAAAAAACATAATCAAATGGTATGTTGTTGTTGTTGTTGTTTTTGTTGTTGTTGTTGTTGCTGTTGTTGCGAAAGCAACTAGTACTTGAGCTAACTTGGCTTGGCTTCGTTCGTTCTCAATCTCCCACTATCAAACCCTGAAAGGGCTTAAGTAGCAGAATGTAGTCAAGAGAACGGAATGCGTTGTGTCGTAGTTTACAGCTTGACTGTTATATTTGCACCTTTCAGTCCAACACATCCGACTTCAGCCAGGATTTTTTTAAGTACTGGGTTAGCATTCCCTCTTCGATCCCTTCTCCTTAGCCAGTCTGCCCTGCTGCTGCCTGTAATCCAGGATCACCGCGTGGAGGTGTAGAAGGGTCTTGGCAGCTCTGGTTCGCTGACCCTGACGCTAGCAGTCAGCTATGGGTCGCTGACCACTGCAGCTCATGCGCTGCTCTGCATCTTGATCCCGAGCTAATTTAACTCCTAACGTTCTTTTGTGGCGGGTTACAGTGACTTTCCTTACATCCTGAAGCGTACTTGAGAAGGTTAACCGAAGCCATCCTGGCTGTAGTGGAAAGCGGGACTACTCAGTAAGTTCACCAATTTTGGAATTACAGTTTCCATACCCACCATGTTGGTCAGGCGGCTGTGACACAGTATTTCCAAGATACGACCAGGGACGCGAGATGGACTCTTGATCAGTATGTTTAACCTGACCCTGATTACTCTTCTCTCCCACCTTGATCAGTATGTTTAACCTGGCCCTGATTACTCTTCTCTCCCACCTTGATCAGGATGTTTCACCTGACCCTGATTACTCTTCTCTCCCACCTTGATCAGGATGTTTTACCTGACCCTGATTACTCTTCTCTCCCACCTTGATCAGTATGTTTAACCTGACCCTGATTACTCTTCGCTCCAACCTTGATCAGGATGTTTCACCTGACCCTGATTACTCTTCTCTCCCACCTTGATCAGTATGTTTAACCTGACCCTGATTACTCTTCGCTCCAACCTTGATCAGGATGTTTCACCTGACCCTGATTACTCTTCTCTCCCACCTTGATCAGGATGTTTCACCTGACCCTGATTACTCTTCGCTCCAACCTTGATCAGGATGTTTCACCTGACCCTGATTACTCTTCGCTCCAACCTTGATCAGGATGTTTCATCTGACCCTGATTACTCTTCTCTCCCACTTTGATCAGGATGTTTCACCTGACCCTGATTACTCTTCGCTCCAACCTTGATCAGGATGTTTCACCTGACCCTGATTACTCTTCGCTCCAACCTTGAACGGTACGTTTCATGTTAACGTGGTCGCTCTTCGCACACAATAAATGAAATTGTTCTACAAGGTTGCAATAGTTTTTTTAGTGATGGTTTGTACTTAATTGACACATACGTGCGTTCTTTATGATTGTCCGTTTCATGGTCTAGATATATCTATGTATCCTTTTGATTTCGCTTGCGTAGAAATACGCTGCCTCATATTAACAATTGGGATCAAGATGCTGAGGAATGTATGAGCTGCAACGGTCAGCGACCCAAAGCTAACTGCTGGCATTAGGGTCAGCTACCCTAAGCTGCCAAGAGCCTGCTCCCCCCCCCCCCTCCCTAAGTGGTGATCCTGGATTATAGCACCGGTTAAGGAGAAGGGATCGAAGAGGAAAGGTTAACCCGGTACCAATGTGTCAGACCTAAAGGTGCAAATATCGCAGTCAAGTCGTAAACTACGACACAACGCTTTCTGTTTTCCAAAGCCCTTTTTATGGCCTTGTAGAGGGAGATTGAAAACGAACGAAGAAGAAAATGAAAAAGAAAAAGAAGAACAAGAAGAAGAAGTAGAAGAAGAAGAAGAAGAAGAAGAAGAAGAAGAAGAAGAAGAAGAAGAAGAAGAAGAAGAAGAAGAAGAAGAAGAAGAAGAAGAAGAAAAAGAAGAACAAGAAGAAGAAGTAGAAGAAGAAGAAAAAGAAAAAGAAGAACAAGAAGAAGAAGTAGAAGAAGAAGAAGAAGAAGAAGAAGAAGAAGAAGAAGAAGAAGAAGAAGAAGAAGAAAGAGAAGAAGATAACATTTGGTTAATTGGACAGTTGTTCATAAACAACTCGTCGTTGGCATTGCTATCACATAGTCCCTGATTTCTCATCATATCTTCAAAGCCAGTGTTCTCGCCAGCCATTTTATCCTCAAGGTCTCCTATCAAACCAATAAAACATTCTTCTGACTGCCCTAGTCTGTGATAGTGTCAAGTCTTTTGTAGAAGGCCTGCTTCACTGAGTCATCCTTGACCTTACTAAGAACATATCAGTGGCGGATTCATTACCACCCAGCCCATCAGTGGTCCAATCACTCACCACGAGTTCTTCTTCTTCTTCATCGTACGCTGTTTACAGCGATATTTACGTTGCACTGATTTAATTTGTTAGCCAGTGGCTCAGTGCATCCGATTTCAACAGGCGTTTCTGTAGGGTTGCCCTCCTTAGCCTTTGGCTGTCCCCAGCCTAACTGCAAGGCAGCAGTTGTTTTTGGTCAGAGTTGTCTCTCTTGGGAAGTTGTCTTGCAGGACTATCGAGTCTTCCCTACTCGTGTCTATAGCGTTTGGAAATGATATGATGGACTATGTACTAGTTTGTACTATCCCGGAAGAGAGGCAGTCCAGTGTGACTTTTTCCCAGGATCGTCACGTCCTGCCAGAAACGTAGCATATGCATATGAGTGAGGTATCTTTTTGCTCGCTCTATTTTCTCGGCTCATCTGCAGTGATGGTACGCCTAGCATTCCCCGCCACCCGGGAGCTTGCCACCATAGGACAGGAGGTGCAGTGTCCGCTGGACTGCATCTCTTCTGCGTCCATTGGAATGACTGATAGCAGACAGATGCAAAGAGCGAGGAAGGAGTGCATTTTACCAGGTGCATTCCTGCGGCTCGATCGGGCCGGGACACAAGCCCCAGCCATGTCGTAGCCTCCCATCTCAGCGGTGCTGAGATTTTGGGCGGGATTCTGGCTTAGAGGCGTTCGGCCGTAATCCCTCAGATGGTAGCTTATCAGCCAAGCACGTGGACCAAATGTCAGCGACCTGTGATTCCTCTCGAAATAGTGCATTTGACCAGGTGACAAGCCTAGTCTTGCACGGAGATGTTGTCCGCCTAGGGAGCGGACATGGTCAAGGGTTGAGTCTCAGCAGTTCGCAGTGAGGTAGCTGATCTACTGCTTAGGGAACCCGACCGAGAACTAAGTCTTCTACAAATGATTTCATTCCTCATCGCCGTATGGGGTGAATATCGAGCAGCTTCCCGCCCGCTTTTATCAGCGGACGGCAGAGACCTCATTCTGCGGCTTGACCGGACGGGGCTGGAGCGTGACCCCGAGGTCCCCACCATGTCGAAGCCTCCCTTTGCATTCGTGCTGGGCTGCTTTTGGGCGATATTTTTGGCTTAGAGGCGTTCGGCCGTAATCCCTCACCTCGAACCGTTGGCTTATCCGCCTAGTACGTGAACTCACCATGAGTTCAACTGGAACTACTGTGTAACAACCGTTCATCTTGTCTCAACCAGTCACAAAATGTCAATTTTATAATTCCATGTTTCAGCCGGTACCTTGACCGTTTTCTCCTGTCTGTAAATCAGACGGACATCCCTCCCTCCCCATCCTAGTGTATCCTAGCTGTCTAATACGACTTTGTGTGTTAGCTGTCTAATACGACTTTTTGTGTTATCTATCTAATACAACGGTGTGTCTTAGCTGTTTAATACAATGGTGTGTCTTAGCTGTCTAATTCAATGGTGTGTCCTAGCTGTTTAATACAATGGTGTGGTTTAGCTGTCTTATTCTTCTTCTTCTTCGTACGCTGTCAAACGTCAAACCTGTATTATTTCGAAAAAAGCAGCGGTCATCCTGAGGCTGTCGACACTGCCATACAGCTTGGCTAGTGTTGCCACTAGTGATGGGCACATGTGCTTTCTCTGATCCTCGTATGTCGGGCAGTTTTGCAGCAGATGTTCAGCGGTCATTTTCCCGGTACCACAAGTGCATTCGTCAGTGCCACCTATCTTCAGTTTATTGAATAGGTGGTACCTCAGTCTGTTGTGGCCTGTGCGGAGTCTGAAGACCACGATCTGCTCTCTTCTGTTCAACTGGTAATAGGCATCGTTTTTTGTGTAGCCAGCATGTTCTGTTTCCCATTTAGCCATGTATCTGGCTCTAATAAGCCTTTTGGACTCTTCGTATGTCACACTAGAATCTGGTTGTGGTAGTCTTGCACCTTCTTTTGCCAGTCTGTCTGCCTCTTGGTTGCCTTGGATGTTACAGTGTGATGGAACCCATTGTACCACTACTCTTTTTGGTGCGGACTGTTGGCATAGTTGACAGAGCTCTGCTCTTAAATCATTAAGTTCAGTATTTTTCTGGCTTTTTAGTGCTGTGACTACGGCCAGGGCATCTGTAAACAGGACTATCTGGCTTTCATTTCTTTTGCCTGTCAGCATTTCTTCTACTGCAGCCCTCAGTGCCTCTGCCTCCGCTCTGAAATTGTTTGAGTATTTTCCAGTTGCCACTGACAATGTTATTTTTCTACCATTTGGTAGGCCCAGGAATACCACTGCCCCTCCGTTCTGTGTTGTGTTTGTTACAGAACCGTCGGTGTATGCATGGGTCCAGTTCATGCTTGGGTAGTTTTTCGTTATGTACCTCAGAGTTATGTCTCTTCTCCCTTTTTCAGTCTGGCTGTTCTTGTTTCTAATACCTGGTATATTTTCTACCACCTCTGGAAATATATGCTGCTTCCAGGTAGGTTTGCGTACAGTAGGGATGGGCTTTGGTGTTGTTAATGTGTTAATAGGGTCTTCGCTCATCTTTGCTTTGGCTATTTCTGCAAAGTTTCTCCGCTTTAGTTTCCCATTTCCAAATCTATTTAGTCGCTGATGCATTGGATGGTTTGTCAGGCTTCTGAGTTTCTCTGCTTGCTGCTGGGCTCTGCGGTCTCTTCTGTCGGTCATGGATTGCAGATTTGTAATCTTTTCAAGTTCTACAATTGGCGTTGACTTCATGTCTCCTGTTATAACTCTCATGGCTTGGTTTTGGAGTTCGCTAATTTTATCAAAGTTCGCCTTTGCTGCTGTTGTCCATGCCGTAATGCCATACTCGAGAACTGGCCTCACTCTTCCAAAGTACAGTTTCTTTAGTATACTTTCGTCTGCTCCCCAGCTTGTGCCAGCAAGTTTCCTTATGATTGCCATTCTTTGTCTGGCTCTCATTCGGTTTCTCTCGATCTGACTTTTCGATGTCATACGTCGATCAAATGTTACTCCCAGGTAGTTTGGGTTGTTGTTTGGCCGCATATATTTGCCATTAAGACTTATTTTGGTGTTCTGGGGTTTGTTTGATAGCGAGAATATCGTACATGATTTTTCCTCATTTATTTTGACCAGCCATGAGTTCGCCCACTCCTCCAGCGATGTTAGGGCCTGCTGCATCCGATTACTTGCTATGGTGATATTTTTTCAGAGGTCCACATAGCCAGATCGTCTGCAAACATGGAGCTGTGGACTCTTCTTGGTATATTCTTTGTGATGTTGTTTATATACATCAGGAAAAGTGTGGGTGACAGTACTCCCCCTTGGGGTACTCCCTGCTCAAGTGTCATCTTTTTGCTCATCTGCCCTTGTAATTGAACTCTGGCTGTTCTGTTTTCGAGGTAGTGGCTGATCCATCTGTACATTTTCCCACAAACTTCACTTCTTCGTAGCTTGACTTTAAGTCCCTCTTTCCACACCTTGTCAAATGCCTTCTCTAAATCCACCCAAACCGCTACTGTGTGTTTTTTCTCCTGGTAAGCATCCTCTATTTCCTGGGCTATGAGAGTGATCTGGTCCTCAGTGGATCTGTGCTATCTAAAGCCTGCTTGCTGTGGAATTAGTATGTCTTTTTCTTCCAGATGCCACATCAGTCTGGTGTTTATCATACGCTCCATAAGTTTTCCTACACAGCTCAGTAGACTGATAGGCCTGTATCTATTTGGATCTGTTCTATCTTTTTCTTTCTTTGGTACTGGTATAAGTACAGCGTCTTTCCATGCCTGCGGTAAAATTCCCCTTTTCCAGCTTTGGTTCAGGACTGATAGTAACTTCCTCTTTGCTGTTTGGCCCAGCCCCATCAGCATTTCCTTTGTTACCCCATCTTTTCCGGGCGATTTCTTTTTCTTTAAAGTTTTCATGGCCTCTTCCATTTCGTTCATTGTTAGTTTTGCCATCATGTGCTCCTCTGGTTCCATATTGATGTTGTCGTGACTCTTTTGTTCTTCACTAATGTATGTATGCTTATCTGTAGGGACATCGATGTGGTTTGCTCTGGCATAATGTTCTATAAAGGCGTTTGCTGTTTTTTTTCCAGTACGCATGTTGTCGACCTGCTTGATGGTAATTTGTTTAATTTGATGGAGTTTCGTCATTCATGGCTCTGACTAACTTCCATAGTTTGTTCCCTTCTTTATCTAAATTGAGGCTTTCTGTTTTGTTTTTCCAGCTGTCTCTTGTTATTTGGTTTAGTGTTCTTTTGTATTTCGCCGTGATGGCTTTGAGGGCGATATTTGCCTCCATGGATTGTTCTCTCTCTGCCATGTTCCTAGCATTTGAGACTTCGTCTTCCGTTTTCTGCAGTTCATCATTCCAATATGGCTTGTAGTTTTTCCTTCCCCTCTTGTGATGGTTTCGGTGGCTGCTTGCATTATTGCTTTGCTTAGGCTTTCCACTGTGGGTTTCATATTGTTATTCCGTGTGTTGATGGTGTCACACAGTCTATCTGTCAATATTGCAAATCTGTCCCAGTCGGCTCGTTTATAGTTCCAACGTGGGAGCGGTTTTATTTCCTGTGGGCCTACTTCCATATCAACTTCTAGCCTAATTGGCCTGTGGTTGCCACCTGCCAATTGGTTGAGCACCTGGCGGTCTATTTTGTGGTGAATATCCCCCGTGGAAAAGGCCAAGTCTGGAGTAGGGGTGGTATACCATATTCTAGAATAGAAGCTAGGGCTGTCCTCTGGCCTATTGATAAGATGGAGATTTGTGTCTATCTCCCAGTCTTCCACTTCATCACCTCTGTTGTCTGTGTCTGAATATCCCCATCTCTCCGAGTGGCTGATGAAGTATCCAACTACTAGGCAGCTGGAGTCCTTGATTTCCATACTCGAGAGCGACAGGTCTTTGTTGGGTGGTCCATACAGGTTGAAGATGCGGATCTTCGTTTCTTATGTCATTATGTCGACTCCTACAATTTCTGCTAGTCCAGTGTGATTGACAGCTACCGCGCTACTCGGTTTGCAGTTACGTGTCAGTATCAGAACCCCTCTTTTGTGACCTTCTCTATCAAGACGGAAGGTCTGGTATCCTCTGATTGAGAATTTGTGGTTGTTGTTGAAGTGCGTTTTTTGGATACATGCCACGTCAATCTTACCTTCATGCAGGTGGTGTGTTAGGGAAAGCTTTTTGTTAATGACTCCCTCCGCATTCCACTGTAGAATTCTGACGGTGTGTCCTAACTGTTTAATACAATGGTGTGTCTTAGCTGTCTAATACAATTGTATGTCCCAGCTGTTTAATACAATGGTGTGTCTTAGCTATTTAATACAATGGTGTGTCTTAGCTGTTTAATACAATGGTGTGTCTTAGCTGTTTAATACAATGGTGTGTCTTAGCTGTCTAATACAATGGTGTGTCTTAGCTGTTTAATACAATCGTGTGTCTTAGCTGTTTAATACAATGGTGTGTCCTAGCTGTTTAATACAATGGTGTGTCCTAGCAGTTTAATACAATGGTGTGTCCTAGCTGTTTAATACAATGGTGTGTCTTAGCTGTTTAATACAATGGTGTGTCTTAGTTGTTTAATACAATGGTGTGTCTTAGCTGTTTTATACAATGGTGTGTCTTAGCTGTTTAATACAATGGTGTGTCTTAGCTGTTTAATACAATGGTGTGTCTTAGCTGTCTAATACAATGGTGTGTCTTAGCTGTTTAATACAATGGTGTGTCTTAGCTGTTTAATACAATGGTGTGTCTTAGCTGTCTAATACAATGGTGTGTTCTAGCTGTTTAATACAATGGTGTGTCTTAGCTGTTTAATACAATGGTGTGTCTTAGCTGTCTAATACAATGGTGTGTCCTAGCTATTTAATACAATGGTGTGTCTTAGCTGTTTAATACAATGGTGTGTCTTAGCTGTCTAATACAATGGTGTGTCCTAGCTGTTTAATACAATGGTGTGTCTTAGCTGTTTAATACAATGGTGTGTCTTAGCTGTCTAATACAATGGTGTGTCCTAGCTGTTTAATACAATGGTGTGTCCTAGCTGTTTAATACAATGGTGTGTCTTAGCTGCTTAATAAAATGGTGTGTTTTAGCTGTCTAATACAATGGTGTGTCTTAGCTGTCTAATACAATGGTGTGTCTTAGCTGTCTAATACAATGGTGTGTCTTAGCTGTTTAATACAATAGTGTGTCTTAGCTGTCTAATACAATGGTGTGTTTTAGCTGTTTAATACAATGGTGTGTCTTAGCTGTCTAATACAATGGTGTGTCTTATCTGTTTAATACAATGGTGTGTCTTAGCTGTCTAATACAATGGTGTGTCTTAGCTGTTTAATACAATGGTGTGTCTTAGCTGTCTAATACAATGGTGTGTCCTAGCTGTTTAATACAATGGTGTGTCTTAGCTGTTTAATACAACGGTGTGTCTTAGCTGTCTAATACAATGGTGTGTCCTAGCTGTTTAATACAATGGTGTGTCTTAGCTGTTTAATACAATGGTGTGTCTTAGCTGTTTAATACAATGGTGTGTCTTAGCTGTCTAATACAATGGTGTGTCCTAGCTGTTTAATACAATGGTGTGTCCTAGCTGTTTAATACAATGGTGTGCCTTAGCTGTTTAATACAATGGTGTGTCCTAGCTGTTTAATACAATGGTGTGTCCTAGCTGTTTAATACAATGGTGTGTCCTAGCTGTTTAATACAATGGTGTGTCCTAGCTGTTTAATACAATGGGGTGTCCTAGCTGTTTAATACAATGGTGTGTCTTAGCAGTTTAATACAATGGTGTGTCTTAGCTGTTTAATACAATGGTGTGTCTTAGCTGTTTAATACAATGGTGTGTCTTAGCTGTTTAATACAATGGTGTGTCTTAGCTGTTTAATACAATGGTGTGTCTTAGCTGTCTAATACAATGGTGTGTCTTAGCTGTTTAATACAATGGTGTGTCTTAGCTGTTTAATACAATGGTGTGTCTTAGCTGTCTAATACACGTTTATTCTTAGCTGTTCTTCACAAGTTAATTCATAACTATTGTGTTCAATCTTATTCCCAGTTGTTTGATACAAGTTTATGCCCTAGCTTCCTTGTAAAAGTTTATTTTTGACTGACTAATACAAATTTATCCATTTACTGGCCGTCCTATACGGGATTTATCCTGAGCTGTTATAAGATTATTCCATTACAGACCCCCTTGCAGCCAAAATGTACACCAATTTTTCGGAGGGGCTTGTCACTAGATAAACATCAGCTGTCATTATGTGTTAGTGGGGAAATCCCTCCAGATTTAGCGAGCTTTCAGTCAGTCCCCGAGGCACGGGATAGCCACCAGTACCACTACCAGAACGTGACCTACCAGTAATGGAGAGCATTGTACATCGCTCGGGACCCGAGGTTATTGCTATCCGAAAATCGTTAACTCATTGCGCAACATGTCCCCGGTAGGATGAGGCACAATGAAAAATGACCAAAAAAGTCATTTGAAAACTAAAATTAATGCGACTAAAACACAAGCCAAAAATAGGGATTATGTTGGAGAAAAGTTTATTTTTCGTGAGAAAAGGTGAAGATTATTCTAGAATTTTGAAGACAGTGAAAGAAGCGGTTTCATTAAAATTTGAAGTAGGTGTGAACGTTTTTCAGATTGATAAAAAATTGAACCAAATAAAGATGAATACATTAGGGCAGCATAAACGGATATAACGGATAATCAAACGGATAATAAGTTACCAAAACAAGAAGGTATTTCAACAAATAATATTGTTTTATTTTATTTAATAATAAAATACACACATACTATTTTATGAATTATAAACAAATAATTTTGATAATGACAAAGAAAATAACATAAAAAGAAGCAAGTATTCTAACCTACGCCAGTTTATATTGATTTAGAATCTGTTAATATACTGACCTAACCGTCTTTACGTTGATACATATCTGTTAATATACTGACCTAAGCGACTTTACGTTGGTACATACCTGTTAATATACTGACATAAGCGACTTTACGTTGGTACAATTCTGTTAATATACGGACATAAGCGACTTTACGTTAATACAATTCTGTTAATATACTGACATAAGTGACTTTACGTTGGTACAATTCTATTAATATACTGACCTAAGCGTCTTTACGTTGGTACAATTCTGTTAATATACTGACCTAAGCGTCTTTACGTTGGTACAATTCTGTTAATATACTGACCTAAGCGATTTTACGTTGGTACAATTCTGTTAATATACTGAACCTATCGACGTTACATTGGCACACAATGTGTTAATATACTAACCTAAACATATTTCATTGGTATCGAATATGTTAATATACTAACGTAAGTTACTTTACGTGGGTACAGAATAAATTAATATACTGGCTTCATTCATTATTCGTTGGTACAGTTAGTTCAATGCTCAGATAACCACTCACTTCAATGGTTCCGATCGTAAGACACCGTAGCCATTTAGACCGTTTAACTACCACATGTACTATAACTAGCCTGCTACCTTGAACACATTCCACACCTTGTTTTGATTTCCTTTCCTACTTCTCTTTTTTTTCTTTCCTTCTCTGTCTGTTTCTCTCTCTCTCTCTCTCTCTCTCTCTCTCTTTTTCTCATTCTTTCTCTTTCCTTCTTTCTATGTATCTTTCTGTCTCTTTTTTATAATATATATATATATATATATATATATATATATATATATATATATATATATATATATATATATATATATATGTGAGTGTGTGTGTGTGTATGTGTGTGTGTGTGTGTGTGTTTATATACATATACTGTAACAGAGTTATAAGGGTCGAACGAGCCAACGCCAGGGAAGCCATGAAAATATCGTTTATGGTATCCACACATAACTTGAGAACCCTGCCCGAGAGGTTGAGTTCATTGAACGGGTCATTGTTCTCAATTCTCAAACAATACAGTTTAAGACTGTCCAGCCAAAATAGGAACCTTCCCGCGATTTCTACTGGAAATTCCACGTCTTTCTAGGTCACATAGGTTAAAAAAAAACAAGCTAGCCTTTCTCTGGGTACACAATCCAGTTCAAATAAAGTTGAAAAAATGAATTCAAGACAAATACAAGTCATTGACCAAAGCTGGCAGCTTAGCATATAAGCTGGGTATGAGGGTTGCGGGGGATGAGAAAGGGCAGAGAAGAGAAGACTACCGTGCAGTCGGTAGGTAGGATATAGACCAGAGCAGAAGCTAGGATAGACTACAGAACATAACCAGTGAGTGACTTAAAATAGAGAGATAGAATTGGAAGCCCCCAACACTGAAAGGCAACGAGAGACCACGCACGTGTAAGAATCTGTTTGTGTGTGATGTTCTGTTTGAGTCGTCGCTAACAGCTATCACTCGTGACCCCACTTCCAAGTTCCTGAGTGGCACTCGTCTGCATTCTCGTCAGAGGGAGACAAGTTACTTCATCATGAAGCTGTCGTCATGGACAACACGTCGTGACTCATATGTTACCTTGGCCAGACAACCACAGTAACAGAATCACTGGCATCTGTCATAGGCACGAGCACAGCTGATGTCGCTGAGTTCCTGACAACAGTCGACGAAGAAGAATAACCAGCAGATCTGATCACTGTACACATGTTCCTTACGTTGAGACGAGGCAAGAGGCTCAGAAGACATATTTGTTGTATAAACTGAGAGGTGGAACATAATGCCACCAGACGAGAGAGGACAGAGAGATTCGGACTGAGAACAAGTAGCTAGACAGCATTGTATGAACGGAAAGGGGTATAGACTGTGAATAGAACAATTGCTAGATCTGACCACGTGATTATAACTATGGGTAGTTTTAGTGCAAGATAAAGACATGTGCTAATTGTACAAAACTCGTTTAAGTCAGTATAGTTAGTTATGGAAGTGTTTATAACAAAACTCTTAAAGATTCTCATGCTTAGTATTACTATTAAAATGTGTATATTGTTTAACAAATAAACATTCATTGTTTTGCTGTTGTCAAAACAATTGTTAATGGTTTTGATGAGTAAGTGTGAGTTAAAGAGTGATAGTGGTAATGAAGAAAGTTATTAATAAGTGGTGATAGAATGCGAGTGGGTTAACCCTGCCACATATAAATAAATGGTACTGTGACCTAGGATAGCAATAACGTTAACCCTGGCACAATACGTAAATATCCACACATATATTTATATGCACACGCACAGACACACAAACACTTATCTCACCACTCCCTTTCTCCCTCCACCTTACCTACTTAATCATCTTGTTTGGAGCTGAGAATGCAGTAGTGAATGAGCTGATAGCAGCCATAATGCTCACTGACTGCGTCAGGGTCAGTGACCAGTAACTGACCAAGTCCCCTTCCACCTTCAAACATGCAATAAAGTCAAGTTGGTCATCTACAGAGATTAAAGATGGAAGATGGACAGCAAAGCAGGTCTCAAAAAATGTCGTGCTTAATTCGGATGTGTCGAGCCAAACACGTTGATATCGTAGCGACAAGATGTCACAAACATCCTTTTAAGGACAAAAGCCGAAGTAGACAAAGAAGAAGAAGAAGAAGAAGACATTGTTCATGTTTTGCACTATACATTTTGCCTTGAGAGTGTAGAGCGACATGAGGGTCAGACAAGACATGTTGACCAAGACCCCACCTCACTTTCTTGTGTAGAGTGACATGAGGGTCAGACGAGACATGTTGACCAAGACCCCACCTCACTTTCTTGTGTAGAGTGACATGAGGGTCAGACGAGACATGTTGACCAAGACCCCACCTCACTTTCTTGTGTAGAGTGACATGAGGGTCAGACGAGACATGTTGACCAAGACCCCACCTCACTTTCTTGTGTAGAGTGACATGAGGGTCAGACGAGACATGTTGACCAAGACCCCACCTCACTTTCTTGTGTAGAGTGACATGAGGGTCAGACGAGACATGTTGACCAAGACCCCCACCTCACTTTCTTGTGTAGAGTGACATGAGGGTCAGACGAGACATGTTGACCAAGACCCCACCTCACTTTCTTGTGTAGAGTGACATGAGGGTCAGACGAGACATGTTGACCAAGACCCCACCTCACTTTCTTGTGTAGAGTGACATGAGGGTCAGACGAGACATGTTGACCAAGACCCCCACCTCACTTTCTTGTGTAGAGTGACATGAGGGTCAGACGAGACATGTTGACCAAGACCCCACCTCACTTTCTTGTGTAGAGTGACATGAGGGTCAGACGAGACATGTTGACCAAGACCCCACCTCACTTTCTTGTGTAGAGGGACATGAGGGTCAGACGAGACATGTTGACCAAGACCCCACCTCACTTTCTTGTGTAGAGTGACATGAGGGTCAGACGAGACATGTTGACCAAGACCCCACCTCACTTTCTTGTGTAGAGTGACATGAGGGTCAGACGAGACATGTTGACCAAGACCCCACCTCACTTTCTTGTGTAGAGTGACATGAGGGTCAGACGAGACATGTTGACCAAGACCCCTACCTCACCTTCCAGCAATCTCACCAACTAGGCCACGTTGACGCTGTATTCTCCATAGTGTTCAGCTTTACGAGGAGCCTCACGTTGTACTTCAGCCAGAAGAACCCCGGTTCAACTCCTCAAGCACGCCATGCGATTGAATAAAATACACTGTCACCTTTATCTACTGTGCCCCACCTCGGTGACCTGAGACCATGATGTCGATTCTTTCATCCCCACAAACCCCAACATGACCAGGACAGTAGATCCACAAAAGTTTCCGGAGGTCTAGGGTCTGTCTGTCCACTGCCCACTCAGACCACAACCAGCCCCTATGTATCTCCCAAAGCAAGGGCAGAGTGACAGACGATTACCGTTGCCATTAATGAGGTCCGAATTAGCCACCTCAAGAGCCGGTCACTCAACCCGAATTATGATACTCAAGTATGTTCTCAAGAATGCACCGTTACTCTCAGCAACGACCCTACCTCTCACTCAAAGAGAATCCCCAACCATCGTCCACCACACAGCCTAGATCCATCGGAATGTATGACGTCATCAGAATCCTGAACATTTTCACTTATTAATTGTTTAACCAGGAGGCCTGCATTCCCACTGTACCGTTCTTTGAATTCTTTCCCTGCATTCTGAGTGATAATAACCCGGTGGTAATGTCATCGTATCTCCTGCGTGAATCTATTTTTCCCCTTTGTTTATGGTCTCGTCTGTAGTTACCTGACCAATCGTTCTCTCTAGACTTTACAGAAAGAAGTCCAAGCTTGAATCTCATCTGCCCGATGGGGGTATCGCTGGTGCACTCAAGAACCACCCTCATTCCTTTATTCTGGATGCGTTCTGACCTTTTACAGTGTGTATGAGGATGCCTAGTCCATCAATAATTGACAGAACCAACTAATTGTATTGGACTAAATCAACCGCTTCTCCAGCTTGGCAGCCAACATTGTCTTAGGTGTAGACAGACCAGGCTTGCATCTTTGTATGTCGTACTAATAAGATAGACTGCAGTCAAAGGTCACTCCCAGATATCTCGCGCCTCTCAGTGACACATCCATCGATAGTTATTTTAGGGAGGTCAGCGGTTACTATTGAGCTGTTGAAGACTTACCAGGTCACACCGACCTTGTCAGAAGATCGGCTGATTCAGTGTGAGTGGTATCTAACAATAACAACCTCTTCTCTTGGATTTATTTCCCTCCCATTTTGCCATTTTTTTTTAGTAGATTGTATCACGCAGTCCTTCACATGGAGCGACACCAGATATGCGGCTTATTTTAATTTCCGTCATTATGTTTATCAATTTTGTACGATACCCCAGGCAGTGAGGAAGGGAACTGCCCCACCCCACCTTGCAAACAAGCTGCGGCCTCATACAACGAAGTCTCTAACATTCCATCCCCGATGCAGTGTTTGCTATGAGACTACTTTTGCCTTTAAGACACCTCATTCAAGCACAGCTAATTGTTTCATTCCTCGTCTGTACCATCGTATTCGTTAAGATTAGTTACAGTTTATAATCTCTTTGCCTTTGGTCGCTGATGAAAGCCTTCTGATCGTATTCCTAGTTCAGTTGGTGAAAAGAGCAGCGTTTCCCAGAGTTTGATAGAAGATGTTTCTGTGAAATTTGTTGTGACATCAAAACAGTTAAACATAAAGAACAGCCTAAAACACATAGATGAACACTAGCCAATCAACAGCTGGACCCATGTATATACAGATGGATCAGCAGCTGGACCCATGTATATACAGATGGATCAACAGCTGGACCCATGTATATACAGATGGATCAGCAGCAAATGTAACAGACAATAGGGGTGGAGGAATCTTTCTGAGCCAAAAAAAACAAACAGTACATAAAGAAGAAAGCTGTCAGTGGTAAACAAAAAATGTTCAAGTAATTTGGAGTAAACGTCTTGAAAAATGTAGCAGAAGTTCAAAAAGTTGTTCTCGTTGCAGCATTCTTGGCAATGAAGGAGCTGACAGAATGTTAAGAGAAGGTAGAAAGCTACCTCAACCTGATATATGTATAATGTATGAAGAGGGTACGAAGTTTACCAGGTGTATAAGTGGGGAACAAGTGGGAAGCAGAGCACACGGTTCATCAACCAAACGACGCATATTTTAAGCTCAACATGGGGGTTCATGGGATACAGGAACAAGTGGGAAGCAGAGCACACGGTTCATCAACCAAACGACGCATATTTTAAGCTCAACATGGGGGTTCATGGGATACAGGAACAAGTGGGAAGCAGAGCACACGGTTCATCAACCAAACGACGCATATTTTAAGCTCAACATGGGGGTTCATGTGATACAGGAACAAGTGGGAAGCAGAGCACACGGTTCATCAACCAAACGACGCATATTTTAAGCTCAACATGGGGGTTCATGTGATACAGGAACAAGTGGGAAGCAGAGCACACGGTTCATCAACCAAACGACGCATGTTTTAAGCTCAACATGGGGGTTCATGTGATACAGGAACAAGTGGGAAGCAGAGCACACGGTTCATCAACCAAACGACGCATATTTCCAGCTCAACATGGGCGTTCATGTGATAATCTTTAGACTCCGGACAGGCAACAACAGACTGATCTACCAAGCTAAGGATAAGAAATGTGAGTCAATGTGTCTGGGACACCGAGAAAATGACTGATGAGTATCTGCTACAAAGGTGGTTAACTTATGAAGAGGAAAAACAGAACGTGTGGTAATTACAAATTTAATTCCTGGACAAGCTGTAGGGAGAGACTAGAAGCATGAAGCTAACCACTTATTTCTGGACAAGCTGTATAGAGAGACTAGAAGCATGAAGCTAACCACTTATTTCTGAAGATACATTCAAGTTGACGTCTGAGAGTGGACGACGAAGAAGATGAAGAGGTATTCCCAGTAGCCTAGAGTTAGCATAGACAGGATAGGCTGAGCTATCCCAAAAGGTTTTTAGGAATTAGAGAAGACATCCCTGCGCACAAAACAGATGTGAAATCATTTAGAAATTGATGTTGTAACGGTCATTTTTGTTTAAGCGTAGTGACATGTTTGCAAACCCTCGAAGATGCAAAGTGATTTTATCAGTTACTATTGGAAAGGTAAGCGGTTTGTGTCCATTTTATCACAGTGTAGGAATCAGGACAAATGGTAGATAGGAAATGGTCATTGGAGCACTATTTTATCTCACAGCCAACTAGCCACAAATTAGGCTGATCCTCCCTTACGGAGAGAGTTAAATTTCAAGCTCTCTAAGGTGTGTTTGTTTTAAATGTTTTTTCAGTACAGTTTTGTTTAGTTTTGTGATTGCGATTCGAATTGTATTATTTTACTGAGCTGCCTGAAGTTGTGTGCTATAATATCAGTAATGTGTTACAATGTTACAATTGACTTCCGGTTGTTCAAGATGGTGGTTGGTTTGAATTGACAGAACAGAGATTTATAACGTTTCAGATAAGTATTAGTGTTGAAAATTAATTTGTGTAATAATAACATAGTTGTGATTGTAGTTTATTGTAGCATACGTATTTTCAAATATAGTGGCCTTGTTATAACAGATAGTTAGTGACTTGGCAGAATTAAATAGCGTGGAACAGTGAGCGGTAGTAACACTCAAGTAACACTAGGCCTAGTCGTTAGCGATACTTTGTAGAAAGGTAAATACCAGCGACATTTGTTTGTTGTTGTTTTTTGGCGTTGCTTTAAGAAGTATACATTTTATTAGGTATTAATATAACTTATTGGCTAACGGAAATAAATAGCAAAATTAGTATGGCCACTAAGACGAGACGAAATGCTGCGAAGAAAGACCAAGTCAGATTATGTGATTTGTGTGGCGAAAATGTTAGTATTACTATAACGTTGGAAGATGAAGGAACCGTTTTATGTAGGATATGTAGAGTTGAAGAGAGGCAGGCACAAATGGAGTGCAATATAAGGGAAAAGGAGAAGAGATTAGAGGAGATAGAAAAGAGGCAGATGGAAATAAAAGGGAAACAAGTGAAAATGGAGGAAATTTTAAACAAGCTGCAGTCAAGGTGTAGTCAAGGCAGTAAGGGAGATTTGAGTGAGGAAACAGCTCACAGGGCAGAGAGCTTTGGAGAGAAGTATGCACATATAGGTGAGGGGTCAGTATTGGTAGTAGGACATTCAATGGTGAGAGAGGTTGGCAGACATTTGTCTAAACAACACAACATGTTTGAAAGAATTGATATTGGGGGAGCAAAAATAGAGGATATAGAGGGGAGAATAAAGAGGTTAGATGACAAAGGAAACAGTCATGTGGTAGTATTGATAGGAACAAATAATGTAAAGAGAGATGGTACAGAAATAATTATGGATAAATATAAAAGTCTTATGAGAACACTTGAAGGAAAAAATTTTTTAGAAAGGTCACAATGATGGGCATTTTAGACAGAGCAGATGGGTCATACTATCTAGGTAGCAAAATAATAGGTATCAACCTTAGGTTACAGGTGATGTGTGCGGACATGGGAATGGAATTTATTGATGTTAAAGTAGACAAAAGTAAAATGTTAGATAGGAGAGGTTTACATCTAAATGAGATAGGACAGCATGTTGTAGCAAAGTATATGTTCTATCATTGTGTTAGAAATTTAAACTAGTAAGGCCTATGAAGTATGAGAGTAAAGATAGGCCTACAATAGGGTGCTATAGAGGATGTAGTCAAAGGGGTAAGTTGGTGTCAGGTAAGTGTGAAATACATAGTGGAAAAGCAAACACTACAATGATAAAGCAGAAGCAAAAAGAGGAAAACCAACAACATTACAAACTAAAATGTTTTTATGCAAATGTGAGAAGCATAGTAAATAAAAGAGAAGAATTGGAACTGTATGTAGAAGAAGAAAAATAAGATATAATAGGATTAACAGAATCATGGACATATGAGGAGATTGCAGATAGTGAACTTGAAATTGAGGGATATACAATGTTAAGGAAAGATAGGATAATTGGAGACAGGACTAAGAGAGGTGGCATTTTATTATACTGTATAAATTCTGTTAATATAACGATCAAAGATTATTTATCATGTGGTAACAAAAATGAAAGTTTATGGGGAGAAATAGAAAGTGGGGGTGAAAAAACAGTGATTGGAGTGTGCTATAGAAGTCCATCAAGTCAAAAAGAGGAAGATGAGGAGCTGATTAGTAGCATAGCAAAGGCAAGTGAAGGTAAATTATTATTAATGGAAGATTTCAACTATCCAGAAATAAAATGGGATATGGCAGAAGCACTTGTAGAGTCAAAACCTTTTGTTAAGTGCATCACTGACAATTTTTTAATTCAACATGTAGAAGCAGCCACCAGAAGCAAAAACATACTCGACCTAGTTTTTACCACAGAGGAAAATACGATTGAAAACGTTACCGTTGGGGAACTGTTTGGCTCAAGTGACCATCAAATCATCCGTTGGGATCTTATTGCGGGTAAAGAAGTAAACATAAACACGCGAACATACAACTACTCTAAGGCAGATGTTAAGAGGATGAAAGAGGCAGCGAACCACATAATCTGGAAAGATATTGTCGTAAGAACAGATGTTGAACAGGAGTGGGAAAGTTTTAAAACAGTTCTAGAAACGCTAAAAGAGGAATGTGTTCCATGTAGGGAGGTAAACCCAAAGCGTAAAAAGCGGATCACTAGATTTGTAGTGAAATGTAGAAGAGCAAAAAATAAAGCATGGAAAAAATATATATGAGGCAGGTAAATCAAAAGAAACATATGTAAAATATTTGGAAAAGCAGAACATATCTCAGAAAGCGAATAAAACAGCAAAAATAGACTTTGAAAAAAAACTTGCTCAGAGGATAAAGACTGACAGTAAAAGCTTCTTCTCTTATGTCAGAAATAAACAAAGAACGAAAGACAAAGTAGGCCCTCTCATAGACAGTACAGGGAAAATAATAAGTGAGAATAGGGAGGCAGCTAATCTGCTCAATCAGTACTTTGGCACAGTCTTCACAAAAGAGGACTGCTCCAAGATCCCAGAGCCTATAGATATTTTTCAAAGAGACATGGATACAGCGGGATTAAAATCAATCTGTATTACAGAGGAAATGGTTTTTAAAAAAATGGAGGGGTTGAAAGTGAATAAATGTCCAGGTCAAGATGGTATTCATCCAAAATTGCTGTATGAAATTAGAGACCAACTAGCAAAACCATTGGCTATATTATGTTCTCAATCACTGACAAAAGGGATTGTTTCACGGGATTGGAAAGATGCAGGAGTTATCCCCTTATTCAAAAAAGGCAAAAAATCAGATCCAGCAAATTATAGACCGGTGAGTTTAACGAGCATAGTCTGTAAATTGTTAGAGTCAATAATCAAAGAAAACATTGTAATGCATTTAGAAAAATGTAATCTAATTAGAAATAGCATGGGTTTACTAGAGGGAGATCATGCTTAACAAATATATTCGAATTCAAGGAGGAGGTTACTAAAATCATAGATAAAGGGGAGCCAGGGGATGTTATTTATCTAGATTTTGCAAAGGCCTTTGATAGAGTACCTCATCAAAGATTATTTCGAAAGTTAAAATCACATGGAATAGGTGGGGAAGTTGCAAAATGGATTGAAAATTGGTTAACGGGAAGAAGGCAGAGTAGGAGTACTCTGAGTGGTGTGAAGTGAAAAGTGGTGTGCCACAGGGCTCGGTTTTGGGACCAATTTTATTCTTGATATATATAAATGATTTGGATATTGATATGAGATCCATGATTGCAGAATTTGCTGATGACACAAAACTATGCAGTAGTGTCTCATCTATCTGGGGTAGTTGTCTCGCCGCAGCGACTCAATTTCAACCAGTGTTCGTAAAGCGATCTCAGTCCCGCCAGGCGGAGCGATAGCGCGAACTTGCGGAAAACGCTCGCCTGCCTTTCCCCGTAGAGCGAATTGGGTGCGGTTTATTGTAGCGGCTCCTCCACCGAGGTGCGCTGGTCTGGTCCGTATCAGGAAACGTGGTCCGTCCGTGGTGATTTATCTAAGGCTTATAGCAGAGCTCGACAGTACGTCTCGCTGGTGGTCCGACTCTCGCAAAGAGCTTGTGACCGGCAAATGGAAAGCAGGAATCGTTGCCTCGAGGCCCTGCGTTCTCCCTACGGAGAAGGGCAGGCCGGCAGGCCAAATTGTCTCTAGTCCCAGTGAAATTCATCGCCGAGGTCGTTGGGATCCGTTCTGCACAGAGCGCTGCCATCCCTCCTCGAGCGAGCCCAGTCGTCTGGTGCGTGTGGGAGGCCCCTGTCAGGCGGTCCTAGGTCGACGGAGTGAGGGACGGGTGGAACAAACCGTCCGTCCGTCCCGTCAGTCGGTCCCTGCGGCCGTCGTCCCAGCGAGGCTTTTTACACACCCTTCCTCCGCCGACCGGTGTGTGCTGTACGTACGTCTCCGACAGATATCTGGTTGATCCTGCCAGTAGTCATATGCTTGTCTCAAAGATTAAGCCATGCATGTCTAAGTTCACACTGTCTCACGGTGAAACCGCGAATGGCTCATTAAATCAGTCGAGGTTCCTTAGATGACACGATCCTACTTGGATAACTGTGGCAATTCTAGAGCTAATACATGCTTACCAAGCTCCGACCCTCGCGGAAAGAGCGCTTTTATTAGTTCAAAACCAATCGTCGTTTCCCCTCGCGGGGTTGCGGCGTCCCCACTGGTGACTCTGGATAACTTTGTGCTGATCGCATGGCCTCATGTGCCGGCGACGCATCTTTCAAATGTCTGCCCTATCAAATGTCGATGGTACGTGACATGCTTACCATGTTTGTAACGGGTAACGGGGAATCAGGGTTCGATTCCGGAGAGGGAGCATGAGAAACGGCTACCACATCCAAGGAAGGCAGCAGGCGCGCAACTTACCCACTCCCGGCGCGGGGAGGTAGTGACGAAAAATAACAATACGGGACTCTTTCGAGGCCCCGTAATTGGAATGAGTACACTTTAAACCCTTTAACGAGGATCTATTGGAGGGCAAGTCTGGTGCCAGCAGCCGCGGTAATTCCAGCTCCAATAGCGTATATTAAAGTTGTTGCAGTTAAAAAGCTCGTAGTTGGATCTCAGGCGCAGGCGGGCGGTCCGGCTCGCGCCGGTTCACTGCCCGTTGTCTCCTGCCCTACCGTCTGCCGGCTCTCTCCCACGGGTGCTCTTCGCTGAGCGTCCTGGGTGGCCGGCGCGTTTACTTTGAAAAGATTAGAGTGTTCAAAGCAGGCCTCGGCTGCCTGAATAATGGTGCATGGAATAATGGAATAGGATCTCGGTTCTATTTTGTTGGTTTTCGGAACTGGAGGTAATGATTAACAGGGACAAACGGGGGCATTCGTATTGCGGCGTTAGAGGTGAAATTCTTGGATCGCCGCAAGACGAGCTACTGCGAAAGCATTTGTCAAGAATGTTTTCATTAATCAAGAACGAAAGTCAGAGGCGCGAAGACGATCAGATACCGTCGTAGTTCTGACCATAAACGATGCCGACTAGCGATCCGCAGGAGTTGCTTCGATGACTCTGCGGGCAGCTTCCGGGAAACCAAAGTGTTTGGGTTCCGGGGGAAGTATGGTTGCAAAGCTGAAACTTAAAGGAATTGACGGAAGAGCACCACCAGGAGTGGAGCCTGCGGCTTAATTTGACTCAACACGGCCAACACTGAAATGATGGACATGCCGAGACCACTCTTCTGGGGTCTAATATGGAACTGGTGCTGGATTTAGATCCCCAGAAATCTGGGGTTATGCCCCCTGCGGCCCGGTTCGGTCTGCATCCAGTGTTCTGAAAAAGGAATTGACGGAAGAGCACGATCAGGAGTGGAGCCTGAGACCTAAATTAACTTAACACGCCAATACTGCAGAATGACTATCAAAAAGTACACCTTCGTGGGGTCTAATAGAGAACATGTGCTGGAATTAGACCCTCGAAAATCTGGGGCTACCCTCTAAGAAACTTGATTGTCTCGCTAAGGGAATTGACGGAAGGGCACCACCAGGTGTGGAACCTGCGGCTAAATTTGACTGAACACGCCAATACTGTAGAACAACTGACAAATCGAGAGCACTGCCGTTTGGGTCTAATAATGAACGTACGCTGGTATTAGACTCACGGATGACAAGTCAGCTCTCAAACACTCAAATGAAAGAACGCTACGGAAATCGTGTTTAACTCCGCAGAAACCGCAGATTTCAAATACCTGGTCATTGACAAACAAAAGCCCTCAATAAATTCGTCTGACCAAATAGTGAACGGGTGCTGGAAATAGATCATCTGAAGACAGGTCAGTTTTACCCTACAAATGACAGGGCGTTGCTACGGAAAACCAGCTCAAATCGAGAGGAGCCGCAGACACTTTGGTTCACGTACCAGGCTGATAAGCCAAGGGCGCGAGGCTACCATTTGGGGGATTACGGCCGAACCCTTGTAAGCCGCAATCCCGCCCAAAATCTCAGCACCACTGCAATGGGAGGCTCCTACATGCTCGGGACCTGGGGCTTGCGCCCCAGCCCTATCAGGTAGAGCCACAGTAAGAGGTCCTTGCCGTCCGTTAATCAAAGCGGGCGGAAAACTGCTTGATACTCACCCTACACGGCGATGGGGTGCGAAAACACCAACCAAAGACTTAGTACCTGGTCGGGGTGTCGAAAACAGTAGAGCAGCCACCTCACTGTGAACTGTCAAGACTCAACCACTGACCATGAGAGCTGTCCGCACATCAGGCGAACAACATCTCTGTGACATTACCAGGCTTGTCCTCTGGCTGAATGCACTCCGGCTACGATATCTACCTCGGTACGTTATCAGCCATATAACTATCATACTGGACGCAGAAGAGATGCAGACCAGCGGACATTGCACACCTGCCCCACTGTGTCAACACCCCAGGTGGCGGGGAATGCTAGGCGTACCATCCCTGCATAGAAGCCAAGAAAATAAAGGGAAAAAGAGATACACCACTCACATGCAAATGCTACGTTTCTGGCAGGACGTGACGATCCTGGGATACAGACACACTGGACTGCCTCTCTTCCGGGTAAACCAGTCCATCTCATATATCATCACATATCATCATTGCACCCTATAGACACGAGTAGTGAAGACTCGATAGTCTGGTAAGACAACTTCCATAAGAGAGAAAACTCTGATCATAAACAACTGCTGCCTTGCAGATAGGCTGGAGACAGCCAAAGGCTAAGGAGGGCATCCCTACAGAAACGCCTGTTGAAATCGGATGCACGGGGCCGCAAGCCTAACAAAACAGTGCAACGTAAATCACAGTATGATGGCAGTACAACCTATTAGAAAAACGCATGGCGCTCATCCTGCGGAGTCCCGCCAGGCAGCGATAGTGCCGGGCCCCACGCCTCGAAGGGGCCCACCCTTGACTACTGGTGGTCACCCACCCATGTGTCGTGGAGTCAAGGCACATGGCTATGGAGCAACTTCTATTGGCCAAAACCTCAAGACCCTCAAAATACTACAGTGGAATGCGGAGGGAGTCATTAACAAAAAACTTTCCCTAACACACCACCTGCATGAAGGTAAGATTGACGTGGCATGTATCCAGGAAACGCACCTCAACAATAACCATAAATTCTCAATCAGAGGATATCAGACCTTCCGTCTAGATAGAGAAGGCCATAAAGAAGGGGTCCTGATACTGACCAGAAACTGCATACCGAGTAGCGCGGTATCTGTCAATCACACCGGACAAGCAGAAATTGTAGGAGTTGACATAATGGCTCAAGAGACGAAGCTCCGCATTTTCAATCTGTACGGACCACCAAACAGAGACCTATCGCTCTCGAGTATGGAGGTCAGAGACTCCAACTGCATAGTAGTTGGAGATTTCAACAGCCACTCGGAGAGATGGGGATACTCTGACACAGACAGCAGAGGTGACGAAGTGGAAGATTGGGAGATAGATGCAAATCTCTCCCTAATCAATAGGCCGGAGGATAGCCCTAGCTTCTATTCAAGAACATGGCATACCACCTCGACTCCAGATTTGGCCTTCTCCACACAGGACATACACCATAAAATAGACCGCCAGGTGCTAAACCAACTGGCAGGTAGCGACCACAGGCCGATCAGGCTAACCATTGACATGGAAGTAGGCCCACAGGAAACAAAACCGCTCCCACGTTGGAATTACAAACGGACCGACTGGGACAGATTTGCAATCCTGACAGATGGGCTGTGTGAAACCATCAACACACGAAACACCAAAATGAAGCCCATGGTAGAGAGCCTAAGCAAGGCAATAATGCAAGCCGCCACTGAAACCATCCCAAGAGGAGCTAGGAAAAACTATAAGCCCTACTGGAATGATGAGTTGCAAAAAGTGGAAGATGCAGTAACAAATGCTAGGAACATGGCAGAGCGAGAAAAATCCACGGAGGCAAACATCGCCCTCAAAGCCGCCGCGGCGAAGTACAAACACACTCTCAAGCAAACAGCAAGAGAAAGCTGGAAAAATAAAACGGAAAGTCTAAACCTGGACAAAGACGGGAACAAGCTATGGAAGCTAGTCAGAGCCATGAACGACGAAACCCCGTCAAACAAACAAATTACTATCAAGCAGGGCGAGAACTTGATCACAGGTAAGAAAGCCGCAAACGCCTTTGTCGATCACTATGCCAGAGCAAACCACATCGAGGTCCCTGCAGATAAGCATACAGACATTAGCGAAGAGCTAAAGGGACACGAAAACATAAATACGGCTCCCGAAGAGCACATGATGGCCAAACTAACAATGCGCGAAATGGAAGAGGCTATGAGAACACTAAAGAAAAGGAAATCTCCCGGAAAAGACGGGATAACAAACGAAATGCTGATGGGGCTGGGCCAAACAGCGAAGAGGAAACTACTATCAGTCCTGAACCAAAGCTGGAAAAGGGGTATTGTACCCCAGGCATGGAAAGACGCAATACTGGTACCAGTACCAAAAACAGGAAAGGATAAAACAGATCCAAATGGATACAGGCCCATCAGCCTACTGAGCTGTGTCGGCAAGCTGATGGAACGGATGATAAACACCAGACTGATGTGGCATCTGGAAGACAAACGAATACTAATTCCACAGCAAGCCGGCTTTAGACAGCACAGATCCACTGAGGACCAGGTCATCCTCATAGCCCAGGAGATAGAAGATGCCTACCAGGCACAGAAACACACAGTAGCTGTTTGGGTGGATCTGGAAAAGGCATTTGACAAAGTCTGGAAGGACGGACTTAAAGTAAAAGCTAAGAAGAAGTGAGGTCTGTGGGAAGATGTACAAGTGGATCAACCACTACCTCAAACAAAGAACGGCCAGAGTCCAAGTACAAGGGCAGATGAGCAAAAAGGTGACACTCGAGGAGGGAGTACCCCAAGGGGGAGTATTGTCACCCACACTCTTCCTGGTATATATAAACGATATTACAGAGAATATACCAAGAAGAGTCCATAGCTCAATGTTTGCAGACGATCTGGCTATGTGGACCTCTGAAAAGAATCTCACCATAGCAAGAAATCGGATGCAGACGGCCCTAACATCGCTGGAAGAGTGGGCGAACTCATGGCTGGTCAAAATAAACGAGGAGAAAACCACGTGCACAATATTCTCGCTTTCATTAAAACCCCAAAGTACCAAATTAAGTCTAAATGGCAAAATCCTGCAGCCAAACGACAACCCAACCTATCTGGGAGTCACATTTGATCGGCGCATGACATGGAAAAGTCAGATTGAGAGAAACCGAATGAAAGCCAGAGAAAGAATGGCAATCATGAGGAAACTTGCTGGCACAAGCTGGGGAGCAGACGAAGGCATACTAAAGAAACTGTACACTGGAAGAGTGAGACCAGTTCTCGAGTATGGCATTGCGGCATGGACAACAGCAGCGAAGGCGAACTTCGATAAAGTTAACAAACTTCAAAACCAAGCCATGAGAATTATAACAGGTGGCATGAAGTCAACGCCAATTGTAGAACTTGAAAAGATTACAAAACTGCAATCCATGACCGATAGAAGAGACTGCAGAGCCCAGCTGCAGTCAGAGAAACTCCGAAGACTGACGGACCATCCAATGTACCAGAGACTAAACAATTTGGGAAATGGGAAACTAAAGCGGAGAAACTTTGCAGAAATAGCGAAAGCAAAGATGCACGAAGATCCCATAAACGCACTAACAACACCAAAACCCATCACTACTGTACGAAAACCTACCTGGAGGCAGGATATATTTCCAGAGGTGGTAGAAAATATACCAGGTATTGCAAACAAAAACTGCCAGACTGAAAAAGAAAGGAGAGACACTACCCTAAGCTTCATAACGAAAAGCTACCCAAGCATGGACTGGACCCATGCATACACCGACGGTTCTGTAACAAACACTACACAGAACGGAGGGGCAGGAGCATTCCTGAACCTACCAAATGGCAGAAAAATAACACTGTCATTCGCTACTGGTAAGTACACAAGCAATTTCAGAGCGGAGGCAGAGGCACTGAGGGCGGCAGTGGAAGAAATGGTGACACACAGTGAAAATGAGAGCCATATAGTCCTGCTGACAGATGCTCTCGAAGGAGATAGGCCGTGGAGTTCGGTTGACTTAGATCATTACTTGAGAAGAGATTACATGAGATAGGCCGTGGACAGCGGTCGACTTGGATCTTTACTTGAGACAGCACTGGAAAGAGATATTCATTGGAGTGTAGGTGGCGGAGAGAAAAGACTTGACTTCAGAGATGACATGAGATAGACAGTGAGAGAGAGTGAGAGAGAGAGAGAAAGAGAGAACATTTCACTTCAGAGACAGAGATACTTTGGAAAGAGATGTTCAGTAAAGGGCAGGCGACGAATATTTGCAGTATCTGAATATTTGAGTTGATATTTAGGCGAAGAAAAGAGACAGTTGAGATAGACACGCAGCAAGCAAGGTAACTACCCTCATATTATTTAGTGGTCGTAATTTCAAGTCATCCGATTCATCATATTGACGCAGTCCCGCGAATCATGTCGGCATCACCTTGATCGCGTGAATGTAAGTCGTCAGTGGCAACTAGAGGCAGTTTCCCAGTGATCCCATGGATCAGATTTGATGCAGTCTATGCTGACTACGTTGAGACCACTTTGATCTACCGCCGACAAAGAGGAACAAGTCCACGGACGTCATACCTGGGTTGAGAACCTACGAACTTTACCATCAGCGGCAATCCGCAACCAAGTTCGATCGCAGCAGACCAGATTAGGAGACTTGGTTAGCGAGACGTATAAATGGTGAGAGAAAGAATTTTAGTTGTTAGAGAGTTTATAGTTGGCAGTGTTTCTTGATTAAATAATCTGTTGTATTTATATGTAGTGTTACTTGAATTTGTTTAGAGTGAGTGTAGAGTGCAATAGAATAGAGGAGACCCCTTTATCGTCTGCGACAGAGCTCCATCAAATCAACCGGCTCTGGTACAATAGGAGAGAATGTGATTGTATCCCCAAGAGAATATTATTGTATGCACGATAGAATATGTTTGTATCAACGACATACATAATGTCATTGTGTCTAGAAGAGAATGTAATTGTATTCACGGAAGAATGTGGTTGTACCCATGAGAGACTGATTTTATCCCCTGGAGACTGATTGTATATCCGACAGACTGGTTGTATCCCCTGGAGACTGATTGAATCTCCGACAGACTGGTTGTATCTACCAGAGAATGTGACTGAATGCGCAAGAAAATCTGATAGAATCAATCGCTTATTTGTTGTTTGTTCTGTATCGTTCAGCAGGGATCAGAGAAAGAGTTTGTCTGCTCAAAATAGATATCTGATACCTTCTGTTCATACCGCTTTGAGGTGCGATTTGTTGTTGCTTGATTATTCGTCATTTCCAAGAGATGGTGTTCTTGTAGGTAGAACCCAATCAAATCAACCCAAAGATCAAGACGGATGACTAGACTCAACAGTAAGAGGTGACAGGGGCCGTAAACCGTGAGAAAGATTATAGGCCTGTTGTTGTTAGACAGGTTACAAATGAAAGTTGATGGAAGAGAGCAGGGCAGTAACAGGTGAGACAGGACAGGTGGGACAGGACAGGTGGGACAGTACACCGACAGGTGAAACAGAACAGCGACAGGTGGAACATGACAACGACAGGTGAAACAGGACAGCGACAGGTGGAACAGGACAGCGACAGGTGGAACAGGACAGGAAAGGTGGAACATGACACCGACAGGTGAAACAGGACAGCGACAGGTGGAACAGGACAGCGACAGGTGAAACAGGACAGCGACAGGTGGAACAGGACAGCGACAGGTGAAACAGGACAGCGACAGGTGGAACAGGACAGCGACAGGTGGAACAGGACAGCGACAGGTGGAACAGGACAGCGACAGATGGAACAGGACAGGACAGGTGGAACATGACACCGACAGGTGAAACAGGACAGCGACAGGTGGAACAGGACAGCGACAGGTGAAACAGGACAGCGACAGGTGGAACAGGACAGCGACAGGTGGAACGGGACAGCGACAGGTGAAACAGGACAGCGACAGGTGAGACAGAACAACGACAGGTGGGACAGGACAATGACAGGCGGGACAGGAAAGCTTAAGAAGAAGATGGCACTTGATAGACCACACACTGCGAAGAAGGACCAAGCCAATATCACCAGGCAATATCTGTCATGGAACCCACAAGGAAAAAGTTAAAAAGGAAGAGCAAATAACACATTGAGAAGAAATGTTGTGTTCTGTTCTTAGGAATCGACGTATGGTTCGCGTAGCACGTTAGTTGTACACACTGCTGCTCCGTTCTCTCATGCGCCCGACGTCGCTCGACCCTCACTGGATTTCAAAGTTCTGCATTTCATAAATTGTTGATTCATCTAATATAGTGTCGTCGTAATAGAAAGGGTCATTGATAGACTTCGTATACACAGATGGATCTGCCTCGGTGAGCGATAAAAGACAAGGCAGTGGAATCTACATTGTACACTCTAACGGTGACATAGAAAATCCCTCCATACCAGCAGAAGAGACGTACAAATTTCAGAGCTAAAACAAGAGCTGTTCATGCAGCAACTCAGATTCCTATCAGTCAAAACAGAAATACAAGGAAAACGGTCATTCTAACAGACACCAGGTGTGTACTTCAAGCCATCTCAAGCCACAAACAAGATATAATCAAATTAAATTAAATACAACATAGGATTGCTGTCTCAAAAAAACAGATTTAGTCCTATGATGGATTCCGGCCCACTGTGGGATCCCTGGAAACGAGAAAGCAGATCAACTCACAAAAGTCGGAAGTGACGGCACGCAATTTACCCATCCACAGAGCTATAGAGAAGCAAAGACACTCATCAAATGATCCACGAGGACAGAATGGAGAGAACAGCACAAAGAATACAATCCAGAAAATGACAGCATAGACAAACTGTGGTGGACCGGCGAAGACCTGAAAAGCACAGTCTCCTTCATGAACCTCACCGGACTAGAGGCATATAGACGAAGAAGAAGAATTGATAGACTTGACGTCATCATCCAACAGAGAGTCATTGATAGACTTGACGTCATCATCCAACAGAGAGTCATTGATAGACTTGACGTCATCATCCAACAGAGAGTAATTGATAGACTTGACGTCATCATCCAACAGAGAGTCATTGATAAACTTGACGTCATCATCCAACAGAGAGTCATTGATAGACTTGACGTCATCATCCAACAGAGGATCATTGATAGATTGACGTCATCATCCAACAGAGGATCATTGATAGACTTGACGTCATCATCCAACAGAGGATCAGTGATAGATTGACGTCATCATCCAACAGAGGGTCGTTGATAGATTGACGTCATCATCCAACAGTGGGTTATTGATAGAATTTACTCGTCATCCAATTTGAAAATGTCAGCTCTTCGTTTTTAGTGTGCCTATAACTGTTGCTTGCGTAACCAAGGTGCCATTTGTGTCATTGTCCTGTACCTCAGCATAAACAAGACTATTGATTGACACCATCCCATGGGGGTGTGAGGCCTCTGCGGCGGCTGAACCAGCCCTTCTGCACCTTCTGAAGTAAGGATTGACAGGATATCCTCCGGTCTGTCTCGCCCCCATTCAGCAACAACCTGAACTCTACCTGTAACAAGATGCCCCATCTTCTGATTAATCTAGACTTCTACTTTCCATTTGCACGAACCTCTGCATTCCCAACCCACGGTTATGTTGACTCTATGGAAATATGTCATTCTATCCCCAAAGTGGATGTATTCCTCTCTCTTGGCTATCGTCTTGGTCGTTGTCACGTGTCTATTCGTTTATCTCTGCCTTTCCCTCCATATCACTCTCAATATTTGGGTCCCCTTGCTGACTAAATTGTTATTGTGCAATAGATACCCTTTGTCTGCATTTTCTCTCTTAAAGGCATGGCCGTGTACTAATTTATGTATGGAGGTCACCGACAGCAGTCCCAGCATTTATCTCATCTATGCAATAATGGTATCTCTGGTACAACACAGAACCAGTCGCATCTCTTCATCCTGGATGCGTTGCAACTTTTCCCACTGAAATCTTGATAGTGTGGGGACACGCAGTCGGTAACCAACAACTGACATAACTTGTCATAATGATAGAGGATGAACAGCAGTCTCCAAGTTTGCAGCCACCATTGTCTTGTGCGTCCCCAGCCCTCGCTTGCATCGTTGTGTAGTTCGGGTGACGTGGTGCCTAGACAGATAGCGACCAAACGCTACTCCAAGGTATTTCAAGATGTCGATGCTGTCAATGATCCATCCACCAAAGGTAATGCCAGGCAGGTCCGCCTTCACTGTAGAGTTGTTCAATGAGCACCACATCACCAAAACCTTTTAGAATTGATCTGGGAATGGAATCCACAGACCACTATAAGATTGCATGAACAATTTTCTGGATGTCTCTACCAATATCATAACTATCTGAGCAATGTAGGTGTGGCTTCTGCAATGTTAATGTTCACCCCAACATTGATGGTTGAATGCTGCCCCTCCCCCCCCCCCCCGACATTGAGGGTTGGATTTTGGTCTAGATCCGGATGGTTGGATGTTGATCTTGATCCTGAGGGTTGGATGTTTAACTAGATCATGAGGGCTGGATGTTGGTCTAGATCCTGGGGGTTGGATGTTGGTCTAGATCCTGAGGGTTGGATGTTGGTCTAGATCCTGAGGGTTGGATGTTGGTCTAGATCATGAGAGTTGGATGTTGGTATAGATCCTGAGGGTTGGATGTTGGTTTAGATCCTGATAGTTGGATGTTGGTGTAGATCCTGAGGGTTGGATGTTGGTCTAGATCCTGAGGGTTGGATGTTGGTATAGATCCTGAGGGTTGGATGTTGGTATAGATACTGATGGTTGAATGTTGGTCTAGATCCTGAGGGTTGGATGTTGGTCTAGATCCTGAGGGTTGGATGTTGGTGTAGATCCTGAGGGTTGAATGCTTTCCCCGAAATTGAGGGTAGGATGTTGGCCTAGATCCGGAGGGTTGGATGTTGGTCTAGATCGTGAGGGTTGGATGTTGGTTGCTTATATTATCTAGATGTTGAACAGTACTATTTTCTTCTGGACCCCCATTTTTTCAAGTAGCTTGCCACAGGCGGTTTATAGGTTGATTATTTGACAGCTACTGTCGAGTTTTGGTCCTTGCTAGCTTTGTAGGGTGATTATTTGACAGCTACTGTGGAGTTTTGGTCCTTGCTAGCTTTTTAGTGTGATTATTTGACAGCTAGTGTGGAGTTTTGGTCCTTGCCAGGTTTGTAGGTTGATTATTTGACAGCTGCTATGGAGTTTTGGTCCTTGCTAGGTTTAGGAAGTGGACACAGATTCCTATGGAGCCAGTGTTCAGACACTGATGCCTTTTATAAATAAGGTTTTGATCTCATTCAGCATATTTCTTATGTCTGCCTTCTCAAGCTGCTTGAGATGGCAATATTGCACTCCATTGGGAAACTCGATCCTCTTGTCAATTGTTCAGCCTGCTCCAGAGTCATGCCCAGGCATTCCTTGATAGCTTGGTGCCACTGCCTTCTTGATATGCCTCTGCATCTTTTGTCCAGCACCATATCTTCCGTTACCGTTCTCTCAATTCCGCTGCGTCTTTTGAGGTGGGTAAAGTATTTCAAGTTTCTGTTCATGATGGAATTTATGAACCAGTTCTCATCTGTGCCCTACTATTTTCGTATGGCTGTATCCTCCTTTTTTTACGGTATTCTGAGAACCTTTCTATAACATTCGACTCGAAGGACTTGATTCTCTTCATTGAGGTTTAGTTAACTGTCCATTTTTCATAGCTGTATGCTGGCACAGGAAAAACACTAGCGGTAAAAATTTTCACTTTTGTTGGTTTTATGGTATTCTGCCATAGTTTGTACAGGTTGTGTAGCCTTGTCTTGATAACAATAACATATTTTTTATACAGAATGTAGTTATTCTGCCACCGCCCACCTGAAAGCTAAAATCGACCACTACGCCCAGGTTAAAGAGAACTGGTCTACACGTCGGCACGGTTACCAGCCATATCAGACTCATCCCTGGTCACCTGACTCGTCCTTCCCAGAGAGAAATCACATGAGCCCTAACAATAATTGTGAGACTATAATATTGACACCGACTGATAAAAGCAACTTACTATGGTCTGTAGATTCCAGCATGTTCTATGTTAGGATCCACTGGGACCTGATTGAACAAGAGACTTGTCGTGATCTGTAGATGGCATCATTTTCTACCCATGCATTCCCTGAGACCAGACAATTACTTCTAGACAATTACTTCTAGACAATTACTTCTAGAGTTCCTACGCGATAAAACCGTTAAGCAGGGCTTCTCTTCGTGAACCAAATCCAGTTCTCCAGCAGACCGTGAGACACAAGAGACGGGTACTAAATCGGACATAAATATGATAGCAATGTTTGCTAATGTGCTGTGTGCTAACCTACCGACCCTATTATTAGAACATGCGTGTATCATTATTGTTGGTGACCGTAGAGGGATGTATTTGGTAACAGCTATGATAAAAAAATTTATATAAATAACGTTATTTCTATGTAAAAGCAGCCATTATTTTAACAATGCAGTGTATCTTCTGTTCTCTCACCGAATTGCACAATCAACCTCAGATCTCTATGTCTGTATGCCCCATGTTCAGTTATCAGTTGTTGTATTGGCGTTCCTCCGGGTAATATATTGTTCAACCATGTACATCCTTCTCCCCTTGTTGTCCTCTTACTCTTAATTCAACAATCTCGTTCCAGAATTCTCTAATCCATCTTCTCTTAACATGTCAAAATATCAGCATTGCTTGTGTCTTTTCGATGTGTGTGTTTATGGGTGAAGGTGGGCGTGTATATACGTAACTTAACTTAACTTAATGTGTTTATGCTGGTATAGAAGATTGTGCACAACCAATGTTTTGGAGGGTAGTTAACCGATGTGTAAGTCCATTTTAACACTAGAGCAAAGTAGACCCTCAGTCTCTTAGGCGCCATCTATGCTGCTCTTAACAAACCATCTAAACATTGTCATGTCACAGAGTGTGTCTTCTCTTTCGACATGAGCTATGTTGTGCAGTGGTGCTATTCTTGTCTCTGTCATACAGAAAGACCCCGCCAGACACGTTCGCGTATGTGTGTGTGTGTATGTGAGTGTGTATATGTGAGTGAATGTGAGTGTGTATGTGAGTGTATGTGAGTGTATATGTGAGTGTGTATGTGAGTGTGTATATGTGAGTGTATATGTGTGTGTATGTGAGTGTATGTGAGTGTATATGTGAGTGTATTTGAGTGTGTCTGTGAGTGTGTATGTGTGTGTATGTGAGTGTGTATGTGTGTGTATGTGAGTGTGAATATGTGAGTGTATATGTCAGTGTATGTGAGTGTGTATGTGAGTGTGTATGTGAGTGTGTATGTGAGTGTGTATGTGAGTGTGTATGTGAGTGTGTATGTGCGTGTGTGTATGTGAGTGTGTGTGTCTGTGTGTGAGTGTATATGTGAGTGTGTATGTGCGTGTGTGTATGTGTGTGAGTGTGTATGTGTGTGAGTGTGTATGTATGTGAGTGTGTATGTACGTGAGTGTGTATGTACGTGAGTGTGTATGTGCGTGTGTGTATATGTGTGGGTGTGTATTATGTGAGTGTGTATGTATGTGCGTGTGTATGTACGTGAGTGTGTATGTGAGTGTGTATGTGTGTATGTATGTGCGTGTGTGTATGTGTGTGAGTGTGTGTGAGTGTGTATGCATGTGAGTGCGTATGTACGTGAGTGTGTATGTGAGTGTGTATGTGTGTATGTATGTGAGTGTGTATGTATGTGAGTGTGTATGTACGTGAGTGTGTATGTGAGTGTGTATGTGTGTGAGTGTGTATGTATGTGAGTATGTATGTATGTGAGTGTGTATGTGAGTGTGTATGTATGTGAGTGTGTATGTGAGTGTGTATGTATGTGAGTGTGTATGTATGTGAGTGTTTATGTATGTGAGTGTGTATGTACGTGAGTGTGTATGTGAGTGTGTATGTACGTGAGTGTGTATGTGAGTGTGTATGTACGTGAGTGTGTATGTGAGTGTGTATGTACGTGAGTGTGTATGTGAGTGTGTATGTACGTGAGTGTGTATATGAGTGTGTATGTGAGTGTGTATGTACACGAGTGTGTATGTACGTGAGTGTGTATGGGAGTGTGTATGTACGTGAGTATGTATGTGAGTGTGTATGTGAGTGTGTATGTGAGTGTGTATGTACGTGAGTATGTATATGAGTGTGTATGTGAGTGTGTATGTATGTAAGTGTGTATGTACGTGACTGTGTATGTACGTGTGTATGTGAGTGTGTATGTGTGTGAGTGTGTATGTATGTGAGTGAGTGTGTATGTGAATGTGTATGTGAGTGAGTATGTATGTGAGTGTGTATGTGTAAAAACCATCTTTGAACATTGGTTTTCCTCAGTGGAGCCTAGTTATTTTGTTTTAGCCGTCTTTGGGTTTCTTAATATTATTCTATAAATTAACATATGTGTCATTCCTTGATTCATGTCACTTTATTTGTTGTCAATGATTCAAGTCCATATGGTAGGATTGACTATGTGACATTGAACAACTCCTTGATCTCTTATGAAAGAAGGACTTGACTTAGTTGCTTTTCTTCTACCATGATATGTAGATGTTCTATGTTCTTGATGCTTGCTTTTGTTCTTATTCTTATCGCTTCTTCTTATTGCTTGTTTTTGTTTTTAATCGCCTCTTCTAATCGTTGTTGCTTGTTCTGGTTCCTGTTCTGGTTCTTGTTCATTTTGTTATTCTTATTTTTGTTCTTATGCTTCTTTTCGTGTTGTTCCTGTTTTTGTTGCTTGTACGTATTCCTGTTTTGTACTTGTTCTTGCTGCATGTTTTAGTTCGTGTTCTTATCGCCTGTTCTTATTGTTGTTGCGTGTTCTTATCGCCTGTTCTTATCGCCTGTTCTTATTGTTCTTATCGCCTGTTCTTATTGTTGTTGCGTGTTCTTATCGCCTGTTCTTATTGTTGTTGCTTGTTCTTATCACCTGTTCTTATTGTTCTTATCGCCTGTTCTTATTGTTGTTGCGTGTTCTTATCGCCTGTTCTTATTGTTGTTGCTTGTTCTTATCACCTGTTCTTATTGTTCTTATCGCCTGTTCTTATTGTTGTTGCTTGTTCTTATCGCCTGTTCTTATTGTTGTTGCTTGTTCTTATCGCCTGTTCTTATTGTTGTTGCTTGTTCTTATCGCCTGTTCTTATTGTTCTTATCGCCTGTTCTTATCGCCTGTTCTTATTGTTCTTATCGCCTGTTCTTATTGTTGTTGCTTGTTTTTATCGCCTGTTCTTATTGTTGTTGCTTGTTCTTATCGCCTGTTCTTATTGTTCTTATCGCCTGTTCTTATCGCCTGTTCTTATTGTTCTTATCGCCTGTTCTTATTGTTCTTATCGCCTGTTCTTATTGTTGTTGCGTGTTCTTATCGCCTGTTCTTATTGTTCTTATCGCCTGTTCTTATTGTTTTTATCGCCTGTTCTTATTGTTGTTGCTTGTTCTTATCGCCTGTTCTTATTGTTATTCTTATTCTTGTTTCTGTTCTGGTTATTATTCGTATTCTTGTTCTTCTTGTCTTGTACTTGTTCTTATTGCTTGTTCGTGCAACTCGTTCTTGTTCTTGTAACAAATACTTAGTTTGACAAGTGTTTCGCTATTTAACCCTCCATGGTGCCCTCTCACTTGTAGACTTGTCATTGTAAATAACACAAATAAATATTTAAAATATTTTGACAAGCAAACCATAGCTCAGAAAGTGAATAAAGAAGCAAAAATGAACACTCGATTAACACTGATAATGAAAGCTTCTTTTCTTATGTTAGAAATAAATAAAGAAGGAAAGACAAAGTCGGCCCTCTCATAGACAGCACAGGAAAAACAATAAGGGAGAATGCAGCTGATCTTTTCCATCAGTACTTTGGCACAGTCTACACAAAAGAGGACTGCTCCAAGATCCCAGACCCTATAGATATTTTTATAAGAGACATACAGTGGGATTAAGATCAATCTGTATTACAGAGGAAATGGTTTTACAACAATTGGAGGGGTTGAAAGTGGATAAATGTCCAGGTCAAGATGGTATTCATCCAAAATTGCTGTTTGAAAATATTAGAGACCAACTAGCAAAACCATTGGCTATATTATGTTCTGAATCCCTTACAAACGGCATTGTTACAGGGCATTGGAAAGATGGAGGAGTTATCCCCTAATTCTAAAAGGGCAAAAAAATCAGATCTAGCTAATTATAGACCCTTGAGATCAACGAGCATAGTCTGTAAATTGTTAGAGAATAATCAAAGAAAACATTGAAAGGCATTTAGACACTGTTTAATCTAATCAGAACTAGTCAGCATGGGTTTACTAGAAAGAGATCATGCTTAACAAATATATTAGAATTCATGGAGGAGGTTACTAAAAGGATAGATGGAGGGGAGTCGGTGGACAATATTTAACTAAATTTTACACAAGCCTTTGATAGAGTACTTCATTAAAAATTATTTAGGAAGATAAAATCACATGGAATATGTGAAGACGTTGGAAAACAGATTCAAAATTGGTTAACGGGAAGAAGGCAGAAAGTTGCCATAATATAAGGAATACTCTGAGTGGTATGAAGTGAAAAGTGGAATGTCACAGGACTCGGTTTTGGGACCAAATTTGTTTTTGATATATATAAAAGATTTGGACGATGAAATCGGATCCATGATTGAAATATTCGCGGATGACACAAAACTATGCAGTAGTGTCTCATCTAAAACAGAAGTGAATAAATTGTGGTCGGATTTAGAATCAAATTCAAGAATGCTCTGTGCGCTGGCTGTCTCACTTTGATTTCATTCATTAATTCTGTTTTTATTGAAAGAATGTCAGTTTTCGTGACAACGGTGAAATGATAAGTGTTTACCTGCACTTGGAAAAAAAGAAAAAAAAACACACGCACGCAGGCAGGCACGCACGCACGCAGGCACGCACGCACGCACGCACACACACCCCCCCCCCCTCCCGACAAGAAAGTGAAGTAATCAACAGCATGGAATTCCAACACCTGCCCTCTAGGTGACAGAAGCGCCTTGCTCCCGCTAGTCTAGCACCTTAACTCATCTCTCTCTCTCTCTCTCTCTCTCTCTGTCTCTCTCTCTCTCTCTCTCTCTCTCTCTTGTGACAAGCCGCTTCTGTTTTCCGTTAGAGAAGAATTAATACCGTGATGAAACTGTACCAGACAGAAATGTCCAATGACAAACTTCTACAAGGGGAGGGTAACATGAAGGGATACACAGGAAGAGCCTTGTCAGGTTGCACAATCAAATCAAGAGACAGAATATGTTAGAGGTCTTACATGTGGACATTCCATATGTATCTGATATTTCTTATCTCACAGCTCTGATATTTCTTATCTCACAGCTCTGATATTTCTTATCTCACAGCTCTGATATTTCTTATCTCACAGCTCTGATATTTCTTATCTCACAGCTCTGATATTTCTTATCTCACAGCTCTGATATTTCTTTTCTCACAGCTCTGATATTTCTTATCTCACAGCTCTGATATTTCTTATCTCACAGCTCTGATATTTCTTATCTCATAGCTCTGATATTTCTTTTCTCACAGCTCTGATATTTCTTATCTCACAGCCGAATGACGTACTACATATGATTTCTTAAGTTTTCTAAAAAGTTATTATTAGCTTTGCTGCTTTATTTATGATTTATAAGTTGCATCTTCCAAGATCCCGCTCAAAGGTCGCAAGATTGTGGCTCATCATCATCATAATCATCAGTCCCGTAACATAGAACTCGTTGAGGCAGTTTGTCGAATCAGCTCCCGTCAGGGTATTAGTATCAGCTATAAGCTATAACTTGCGGCTCAATATCGTTATATTCTTGCAGTGAGCTAATCATTATTGTATTTGTCCAACTCGTATTGGTCTATCTATCATTATTATATAAATTGTTACTAGTAAATGATAAAGACAGGCAATTTAAACTGAATATAGTTCTTAATTACCAACTAATTATATAAGATTGAAAAAATTATCAATATTTCAATACACATTATAAGTAGAATCCGCTTACAGAAATACTAAGCAGCTTTTCATCACTAACTCTAAGCAGAATTGCATTGGAAAAAAGTTTGTTGTTTCGGGGTTTTTTTTAAAGATTTTTTAAAAGATTCTTGGAAAATAATGTCATCTGAATAAGATAACACGCGGAAAGGGAAAAAAAACGTCTTTAATAAATGAAAGATTTTGTGGGTGCTTTTTCAAATGTTTTAAGACAAAGTTCAATATTTCATTTGTTTTTACACAAAATGTCTACTAAACAAGTTTAAAGTTGGCGACTACTGCGACAGAATTTATAATACTAATACAAGAACATTAAGAGTGCAAATAGTTCTGATGTCCCAACAAGTATTAGACAAAGAAATGGGATTGAAAATACGGGGCCGAAAACGAAGTAGTGAATCAGCTGACAGCATTCAGCGACTCGTGGCTGGTTGTTTGTGTCATAGGCAGCGACTCATTGCTGACTGTTTGTGTCATAATCAGCGAATCATTGCTGGCTGTTTGTGTCATAGGCAGCGAATCGGATCTGGCTGTCTGTGTCATAGGCAGCGAATTAGAGCTGACCATGACCCATTTCCGTCTCCAAGTGACGACCCTGGAAGAAGACTGTAATAATGCAGGCTGAGAGAATGGGGATCGATCTAGGGAAGGCAAACCAAAACGCAAAAATGACGTGATGATGACGGATGCATGGGACCAAAAGGCGAAGATACTGTTGTAAACTTCAATACGTCATAACGTCCATTTCAGGACGAATGCCGAATAATTGTGATTGTTGTAGCGAATGCCTACAATGAGTAGGTTCACTTTTTTGTGCGCCCTGAAAAGGACATTTAGTGGATGATTGATAAAGCTTTTCTCCCATTCAGAGCGTCCTGATGAAGGTGAACCGGAGTCCTCCAGACGGTTGTGCTATGTTTGGCTTTATCGGCGTGTCGCTTACTACTACGGGGATCACATCGATCCCCCACTTCGTTAGCCAAGCTGCTATGAAAACAGCCAGTTTCCAGAAAGGGCTACGAGCAAGGCGAAGTGGGGGACTTGACCAGTATATTTTACCTGGCCCTAACTAACATGTCTGATCAGTATGCTGTACCTGAGCAGACGTTAGTCTTCTTCTACATAACAATAATAATAATCATTATTATTATGAGACTGCAACCAGACAAAATTGTTCATGCAACCTTCTACAAAAGAACATCAGGAAGACGGGCTAGAGGTAGACCGAGGAAAAGGTGGATAGAAAGCGTAAACGAGACCTGGCGTATAATCGGGACAGATTTTACTAGGTCGACGAGGGAAGCAAAAGACAAATTCGAGGCGTGTTCAAATGAAACCGGACCAAACTGCAACAAGTGAACATACGTACGATGCGCACGATGACGTCACTTCTGGTGTAAACAGCACATATCAACCGTCAAACTTGCAATGTTTCATTATCCTCCGACTTACAGTTTCCTCAGCAGATCGTTGAAAACATGGCGGGTGTGATACGGAATCAGTCCAGAGTTGATCAGCGAGCGGTGATTCTGTTTCTAATAGTTCAAGGATGTTGACCAGTTGACATTCATCGCAGAATGCAGGTAGTGTGTGGGGACAAAAGTTAGGCAAAGACAACAGTGAAAAACTAGATAACGATGTTAACGAAGGATAGAAGGATATGAGTTAACGATAGATCTTCGGAGATCAGGTCAGGCGCATATTGTTGCGTTAACTCATGTCTTTCTGTAAACATCATTGTTCAGTTCTTCACGGTTGTCTTCCACACACTTTTGTCACCATACACTGCCTGCATACTGCGATTAATGTCGACATTCTTCAGCCGTTAGAAACCGAATCACCGATCGCTGATCAACTCTGGACTGATTCCGTATCACACCTCCCATGTTTTCAACGATCTGCTGAGGATACTATGAATCGGTGGATAATGAAACTTTATAAGTTTGACGGTTGGTATGTGCTGTTTACATCAGCAGTGACGTCATCATGCGCATCGTACGTATGTTTACTTGTTGCAGTTTGGCCCGGTGTCATGTGAACACGTCTCGAATATACCACGACACTGGGATTCAACCAGGTAGAAATTGAGACGACAAAAGAAGAAGTAGATAATCATAAGAAAAAGAATAAGAACGGAAAATATATGATTTACTGTGGTGTTCCCTACGAACAATTAAACGTGTCCTCGTACGACCTTCGGGCTTATCTATGCTTGAGACCCTTTCTCTAGCTGTGTAAGCTGTATCATCAGTACATCTCTAGTAGCTTATGTTGCACCCATATTTGTATGCATGGTATTGTCACCAACTGGAAACAAACTGCACATGTCTGCACTCTAAGAGCACCGGAAGTCAGTGAATAAGTTCTGATTGACTGACACGGAACCATAGATAGAGGTTTTGATTGACTGACACGGAACCATAGATAGAGGTTCTGATTGACACGGAACCATAGATAGAGGTTTTGATTGACTGACACGGAACCATAGATAGAGGTTCTGATTGACTGACACGGAACCATAGATAGAGGTTTTGATTGACTGACACGGAACCATAGATAGAGGTTCTGATTGACACGGAACCATAGATAGAGGTTTTGATTGACTGACACGGAACCATAGATAGAGGTTCTGATTGACACGGAACCATAGATAGAGGTTCTGATTGACACGGAACAATAGATAGAGGTTTTGATTGACTGACACGGAACCATAGATAGAGGTTCTATTTGACTGACACGGAACCATTGATAGAGGTTCTGATTGACACGGAACCATACATAGAGGTTTTGATAGACTGACACGGAACCATAGATAGAGGTTCTGATTGACTGACACGGAACCATAGATAGAGGTTCTGATTGACTGACACGGAACCATAGGTAGAGGTTCTGATTGACTGACACGGAACCATAGATAGAGGTTTTGATTGACTGACACGGAACCATAGATAGACGTTTTTGATTGACTGACACGGAACCATAGATAGAGGTTCTGATTGACTGACACGGAACCATAGATAGAGGTTTTGATTGACTGACACGGAACCATAGATAGAGCATAGTAGTAGATGTAGAACTCCAGCTACAGCCTAACAGAAGATCGTCTAAGGGAAGTCAACCATACATGATCGCGTTTTCGACTCAAAGAATAGATAGGATAGAAGCAACGACTCATCTTCTATCAAAGGATAGAAGTGAAACTATTCTCAATACATTAATGATAACGTTTTATCAATATACAGCTTGACAATATAGATCTATACATACAGTGTGTTAAAGGGAAAGTTACCCATGCTAGTAATGAAGCTTAGGTAATACTGTTGACGATGTCCACAGATCTTTCAATAATATTTTTATTATGAAAATATTAATAACGATTATTGCTATAGTCCTGGTCGGTGTAGTAGCAACAACAGCTGTGTCTAAAGTTTGAAGACACATGTCTCCCGTCACAACAAAACTGTGTGTGTGTTATAAATAATTTCCTGTAGATGTTGGTATGTTTTATGTGTGTGCATTACGTTATAAACCATTTCTGTTAACTTTTAGTTGTATTGTATGGCCCATGTTATGTGTTTAAAGTCAGCCCGTATATACAAGTTACTTTACACCTCTCTCGCTCCAGTCTGAGTATAGGCTACCACTACAACTGGCCTCCTTCAAAAAGCCAGCGCTAAAGCACTTTTCGTGTTTTTGAATTGGTAGTTTTTGTAGCAATTTGTTTTGCACATTGAGGTTTCTAGCTCTTTACAAAACTGTCTCTATGGGCCTTTAGCGAGTTGAATGGAGGTAGAACGTTTCTCTTCTTTCCTCCCCAGTAAGGGGCCCTGGAAACTGCTCAAGGATGATGTACAAGTCCCTGGAGTCCAACGTAATGAAAATAATGGCTGATGTACGGACATGGGAACAGTAGCAAATCAAAACAACCGAATTGTCAAACTAAAAATGGCTTTATCAAGAACCTGATAAATGAGATAAAATATAAAAAAACTGGGAACAAAGTTGTCTTTTATGATGGTGCTGTCATCCCTTTGTAGCGATTCAGGAAGAGCTCGCCTTTGTTGCATAGTGTTTCTTGATGAATGTGCTCCTGGTGTCCGCCTCTTAGATCAGTCGGCGCGTGCTGCTCCTGGTGTCCGCCTCTTAGATCGGTCCGCGCGTGCTGCTCCTGGTGTCCGCCTCTTAGATCGGTCCGCGCGTGCTGCTCCTGGTGTCCGCCTCTTAGATCGGTCCGCGCGTGCTGCTCCTGGTGTCCGCCTCTTAGATCAGTCGGCGCGTGCTGCTCCTGGTGTCCGCCTCTTAGATCGGTCCGCGCGTGCTGCTCCTGGTGTCCGCCTCTTAGATCAGTCGGCGCGTGCTGCTCCTGGTGTCCGCCTCTTAGATCAGTCGGCGCGTGCTGCTCCTGGTGTCCGCCTCTTAGATCAGTCGGCGCGTGCTGCTCCTGGTGTCCGCCTCTTAGATCGGTCGGTGCGTGCTGCTCCTGGTGTCCGCCTCTTAGATCGGTCGGCGCGTGCTGCTCCTGGTGTCCGCCTCTTAGATCGGTCGGCGCGTGCTGCTCCTGGTGTCCGCCTCTTAGATCGGTCGGCGCGTGCTGCTCCTGGTGTCCGCCTCTTAGATCGGTCGGCGCGTGCTGCTCCTGGTGTCCGCCTCTTAGATCGGTCGGCGCGTGCTGCTCCTGGTGTCCGCCTCTTAGATCGGTCGGCGCGTGCTGCTCCTGGTGTCCGCCTCTTAGATCGGTCGGCGCGTGCTGCTCCTGGTGTCCGCCTCTTAGATCGGTCGGCGCGTTCGATGCTGCTAATAACCGTTTTTTAGTTGGAGACGGATTTTTATGTTTAGTTGGCATAGTGCAATTGTGTTATATACTTCTCTAACCTTAGGATATCTTCGTATGTTTATTAGTGTTCTTGTTTGTTCTGTAATTAGTGTGCACCTTTTGGATTTAGGAAGCGTGGCAAAATCCACTCATTTATTGAGTAAGGTAACACGTCTGTGGTAGTGCTGTGGTAGTGCTGTGGTAGTGCTGTGTTTGGGATCTAGAGATTTGCCAATCCTGCTGCTTGCCTCGATCTACAAGCTATATTTCTGTATTTCTGCTTTTGAGTGAGACAGCGGAGGTCTGTTTAAACTCTGATTGGCCTGTGGTCACTGCCTATGTCCAAACGACGTATCACTACCACATTTGCAATATACGTGCTATTGTTGCATAATGCATAACCGATTTCCGCATTTGCATTCCATTTTAAAGAAAGCCATGTCCATTTTTTCCGGAAGATTTCTTTTTTAATAAAGTGTTCATAAAAATGTGGACGGCGTGGGCTAGTGGTTAAGTGACACGGCTCACAACTCGAAGGTGCTGGGTTCGATCCCCATCACAGCACCGGCCGTTACCCCGGGGAAGCAAACCCTTAAAAAATGCAAGAGGAAGCAGACCCTTACATAAAATGCATGCCGAAGTCGGATGCACTGGGCATTCAGGCGCAAAATAATAACATATTGCAACGCACACCGCCTTGGGGAATAGAAAAAAAAGGCGAACGAAAAAACAAAATACTGCGCTGATATGGATTTCTTCGCCATTTTCGCACCATGTGCAATGCGACTCAAAATGGGCGCGCTATTCCGATAGTCCGATGACGTCATACCTGATGTTTTCTAAGCCTGTCATTAAATGGCTTTATTTATGTAGTCCAAATCCGCTATGCATGTTCCAGGATAAATATGGAACTTGTTTGCCGCACACTTAACTGGTGAATGCACGTTTTGCTTCTCAATGAACATTTGGAGTGGGAAAGGGGGATACTATCTCCTCAAAGTTATTTACTACGGCTCTCCAAGGGATTTTCCCAAAATTACATTGGATCAACTGAGATGTAAATATAGATGGCGAGTGGATCATCCATTTACGATTTGCAGATGACCTACAATTTAGGAAGTCCAACAATCATTGAATGACCTAACTGGGTCTTCATAGCTGTTGGTCTGAAGATAAATACAAGTAAAACAAAATGCTTCAGAAACCCGTACTGCCCAAAGCAGGACATCACGCTAGGAGAGGAAACCCTCGAGGATGCCATCTCTTAGATCTACCTAGGCCAAAAGATAAATGTCAACCACAAAATCGAACAGGAAATCTCTAAACGACCAGAAACCACGTGAACGCTAAGGGGTTGGTTTTGCTGCAGGTTTTCTCATTATTTAGATGAGATCTATAGCTTGTAGGCGGTGCCTAGCGCCCGCTACCTACAGAAACCACAAAGTCGGACGGTGTAGTAACCTAATTTCACCTTTGAAACTAAAAACTAAATTTGTCAGCAATCACATATCAGTTTGTGACCTACTTACTGACAATCTCGTACATCGCATTAAACTCTTTCAGCACAAATATTGTATTTTATTTTAAAATCGATATTGAACTCTATACTTAAACGTTGTAGGTAACTGTTTATTGAATCTCATGTCATATAACTCACATTATTTAAAATCATGAAACAAACTCAAGCCACTGTCATTACCGAACTACGCTAATTATTTACATTTTTTTTTTTTTACAATTAACCTTTATCTTAGAATTCAAAACCATTTCGATCTTTCTTCTCTTACTTTTCGCTTGTGTCCTGCTTGTGCCTGTCAGCGTAAGGATATGAATAGGTTTCTTGACCTGGCCCTAGTAAGTGCTTCATTATTGGGAATCTTTACTGCTTCTGTTGTTTCTGCCATCCCTCTTTTGTGTGGTTGTCCCTTGGCTTTGTATCTATTGTATCTTATAATATAGCTTTCTGAGGGATACTGTCTGGTGTTTGACGTGTCGCATGGCCGAACCATTCGGTTTGCTGTAGCTTGATGAAGTCTAGCACTGGTGATGTACCTACTTGTCTTCTAATATCTTAGTTTCTGATTTTATTTTATTGCTCCAAGCATGATGTGCAGGCATTTCCTCTCTGTTACGATGTTTTTTTAATCTTTGTTAATATCCAATTCTGGCACTGATAGCACAATATGGGTAGGTATATTGGGTTGTATAGAGCTCTTTATTAATCTATTGTCACGTGCTTACAAAGTAATATCGGGGACATTTACCCAATGAAATGATCTGCTTTATTACACCTGTTTTGAATTTTGGTGTCGTCTTTGCCATCTCCGGAGATTATGTTACCCATGTACGTGAAATTGTTCACATGTTTTACTTGTTGGTTTTGTATGAATATTACCTTTCCATATCTTTTCTTCCAATCGTCATACTATCGGTTTTCTCTATGTTGATTTTCATACTGTAATCCGTACATACCTCATTAATATTGTTGATATGTCCCTGCAGTTGTTTTTCTGAGATTGCAATTAGTGCTTAGTGATCAGAAAAGTTCATTTAAGTGATCACTGGGGTTGTTTCCCCTCACTAAAGTTGACTGTTTGACATATTGTGTCTACATATGTGATAAATAGTAAAGGAGATAGTACACAACCTAGTCGAACAACGGATCTAATATGACATTTTTCGGAACATCCTGCTTTTGTTCTAACTGTACATTCGCTATGTACATAAAGACGTTTACATAGATTTGTCAAATATTTATTTACCTCACACTGTTCTAATGTTGTCCACTGTTGGTATTTTTGCTCGATCGAATGCCTTTTCTTGATCAACGAAAGCAACATGTAGTGTCTGATCGTACTGGATAGTTTGCTCCGCTAGTTGTCTAAGTGGAAATATTGCATCAGTTACAGCTCCTGTTTTTCCTAAATCCCATCTGTGTTTCACTAAGCTGCGGTTTCTAGGATTGGCCGTTTTCATTTTTTTCTAGTATTTCACAGGATGTTTTTAAATTAGCAGAAAATACCAGATTTCTGTAGCGGGCGTCGTTAATGATCAGTATATGTTACTGGGTCATTAGGTAAGTTACCATATATAGAATAGTTTTCAATTCGTCAATAATGTACGAAAAGGTTTTCTTCTTCAAATTTGAAATGAAACAAATTGATGGTCTTGTATAGCAACATAAATAGATGGTCTTGTATAGCAACATAAATAGATGGTCTTGTATAGCAACATAATTAGATGGTCTTGTATAGCAACATAAATAGATGGTCTTGTATAGCAAAATAAATAGATGGTCTTGTATAGCAATATTATAAAATGTATAACATGGGGCCGAAGAGGCAACATAAGGAATAAGCTTACAGCAGTCAGCGGCGACCCTTAGCCAGCTGCTAACATCTAGGTCAGTGAACCAGAGCTGACCAAGATCGTATTCCAGCTCCAAATGGCGGTCCTGGTAACCTTGACTCGTCTGACAGAGAATAGCAACCACAATAGGAAAGCAACATTAGTACCCAAAAAAGTGAGCTAAAACCGGTTGGGTCTGGTCAAAAGGTGCAGATATTTCACCCTCGCTGTAAACTGCGACACAATGGCACGACATCCTTTTCAGAACGAACACCAAAGAAGAAATGATTAATATTAACACTCAAAGATTGGATTCACATATGGCTGTCACTCACTTTGTGTTGCAATGACTAAACAAAATTCTGAAACAAATTGTGGAGTAAAATATCCAGTGTAATATATTGTAATTCTGAAATGGAGAAATCGAGTTCATTTCTTCAATAACGGTTTTCAAAATAAAATACAGAAATTGGAAAGGTTTTCTAATTTTACAATTTTGAAAGCCACAAAATTGACTTTTGCTGGATTCGAACCATCATCGCTGTTAAAAAATTTAAGGAAATAATTAGTGTGTGAATATTCTTGAAACTATTTGGCAAACAGAAGGTCACATATTCGGGTGAGAATTTTGGTACGGTGGTCGACACAGACAAGCAGCAAGAAGTGATTTTATAAATTCACATACAATTCGTATTTTATATATATATATATATATATATATATATATATATATATATATATATATATATATATATATATATATATATATATACTGCTAACATAAAGTATAGGGGATATTGAATTTTAAATATTACGGTATACAATATAATTGAAAACAGCTGATTTATTCCGTTGTACAAGTAAATGGGAGGTAGCGAGGTCCAGACTGGACGTCCCGCTCGTTAAAGGAAAGTGAAGCGTCTGTTATAGCCTCTTCTTTCCAGGTTTAGAGATAGCCGCTGGATTCACTGTTCGGCTTGCTGGACAGGAGTTTCCATGCCAAGGGCTTCTCCTACATTATTGTGTCCCCAGCAGCACCTTCATGGGGGCCCTCTATTTCTTACAGAGCCTGCTGTGGGGTGAGACCGAGTACCACGTGGTATAACTGTCTCGCAGATTGGGTTCATTAGCCTTGGTTGGCAGCCAATCTAAGAGAAGGTAAACTCTGACTCTAAACCCGGATAGACGAAGCTCATTAGCCTGTTCAGGCAGTTCGCTTAGGAATGGAGAAACTCTGATTTTAAAACCACAAGTGCCAGGGAGTGCTGGCTAGTTCTAGGACAATGAGAGTATCTTCGGATGTCTCGAGTAACTAGCATTTCCAGGCAATGATTCCACTGCCTTATGGAAACCTCAGGAGAGGGTAAGGCTATGGGAGTAAACGCAAACAGAAATTTCGAAGTGGTAGCACCTAAGGTGGTTGGTTTCAAAGTTGCTAACTCATTTCGGCAGTTTATGGCGCTGAGCTGGTGCCAAATTGGCATGCTTTGCATTCCTTTGCACTACACCAGTGAGGGCGAGAGGGGGACCTTGCAGTTTGTGCAGGCTGGTGTCTCCACATTCAGCTCCTGACTTGTGCACTGGAGACGCACATGGTCTGCAGAGACGCCTATGGTGATAACAAGTAAACTGGAATCTCACAAGGAGACATTAATGGTAGGAACAATAGTTTATGTTTGGTGGCGTGACAGTAACTCCACTGGTAACTAAAGAAGTGTCGGTACTTAATTTTCACAAGTTTCTAATGTTGATAGTACTTCATAGGCCCCCTATTTATCGCTAAACTCGCAGCGAAGCGACATCTCGTACTGTCACTAAGCCTTCTGATGTCTTGGATAATTCTCTGCCATCCTGCTGAAGATTGTCGGCTACCTGCAGAGGGGTTTGCATCGGTTGAACATCGTGAACAATGCTCAGCTGAAGAGATGTTGGGGGACATCGCTGGCACGGTGACGTCCGGAGATGTTGGGGGACATCGCTGACACGGTGACGTCCGGAGATGTTGTTTATGAAGGTCATCCTGGATGACGCGATCACGATGAAGACGAGCAATGTCATCCTGAAAGATGAAACCAGGTCTGTGCCGCTGAGCAAAACTCGATGATGATGATTATGTTTTGTCGCGGTAGAAGAGGCATGTCATATTGGTCTGGCATATGTTCTGCCCTGTCATTTCTAGACATGCCTTCCTGGTCCTGTAAGTCATGGACATGTCTCCCCAATCATGTCATTCAAAGACATACCTCCCCAGACCATTCCACCTCCATAATGTATGTGTCCAGCCATTGAAGGAGGCTGCTAACGCTCACCTCATGTCATCAGGCACCTGCTCGGCCATCTTGGAAATCAAGATGGCAGCCGGACTAATCAGAATAGTTCACCGCTGCCCACTGCTGGTTGGTCCATCTCAGATGACGTTTGCATACACCCATTCTGACTTGCTTGAGCCGTCGTGACATGGGCAAGGCAACATACGGACAGCGGAGGCCAGCTACAAACTCGTGCACGCGGTGTCGTACTGCCTGGGTTTGAGACCAAGATCGCAATGGTATGTTGAAGGTACTGTTGTAGTTGTACCACTTCGAGTTGGAGTTATGAGGGTCTGAGTTATGAGGGTCTGAGTTATGAGGGCCTGAGTTATGAGAGCCTGAGTTATGAGTGTCTGAGTAATGAGGGCCTGAGTTATGAGGGTCTGAGTTATGAGGGTCTGAGGGCCTGAGTTGTGAGGGTCTGAGTTATGAGAGCCTGAGTGCCTGAGTTATGAGGGCCTGAGTTATGAGGGCCTGAGTAATGAGAGCCTGAGTTATGAGAGCCTGGGTAACGAGGGCCTGAGGGTCTGAGTTATGAGGGCCTGAGTTATGAGGGCCTGAGTTATGATGGCCTGAGTTATGAGGGCCTGAGTTATGAGGGCCTGAGTTATGAGGGCCTGAGTTATGAGGGCCTGAGTAATGAGGGCCTGAGTTATGATGACCTGAGAGCCTGAGTTATGAGGGCCTGAGTAATGAGGGCCTAAGTAATGAGGGCCTGAGTTATGAGAGCCTGAGGGCCTAAGCTATGAGGGCCTGAGTAATGAGGGCCTGAGTTATGAGGGCCTGAGTAATGAGGGTCTGAGTTATGAAGACCTGAGCTATGAGGGCCTGAGTAATGAGGGCCTGAGTTATGAGGGCCTGAGTTATGAGGGACTGAGTAATGAGGGCCTGAGTTATGACAAGTCGGTATTGGTGGTGTATGGTGACTATTGGGCGGCCGTCCCAAGCAAAACAAAAACTGTCCAGTGATTTTGGTCCCCTGCTCCACAGTCTGCAGACAGTTTACTCTAAAACATTGAGGGTCGAGCTACATCCATCTCCTGACTCCCGGTACAGAACATGCCTATGCTTGTCTCTGCTGTTCTGGATTACAAGAGAAAGAAATTGTATCTGCTGCTGGGTCATTTTAGACATGTCTGTGGTGAGTAGTGTTAGACATGTCTGTGGTGAGCAGTGTTAGACATGTCTGTGGTGAGCAGTGTTAGACATGTCTGTGGTGAGCAGTGTTCAACGAATACGAGTTGCACGCATTTTGGTGAAAAAAAACAAAATGTGTAAAATTTTACAATGGACTCCTGCCTCTTCTTTTTGAATTGGCTTGCTCAACACATACCACACAGAAAGCGTGTATCTGTGCGTGTGTGTTTGTGTGTGTTGGTGTGATTGTACGTGCACATCTATATTTATCTCAATCAATCAATCAATCGTTCTTCGCAGTTCCTAGTCCTTTGACAACATCCCGCCATCATGCACGGTCCTGAACTGCTCTTTCTGCCTTTGTCTAGATGTAATAATTTAATCTTTGTTCACTCTCACATTCTATTCTCCGTGTAACTTTATGTCTTTCTCTCTCTCACTTCCTTTGATAATTCCATGTAAGAGCAGGTCTGGCTATGTTGAACTGTGCCGTCCGCAGCGTATGTCAAATCCAGCCCCATTTTCTTCACCATGTCCTGCCACTTAATGCCCAGTATCCTTCGTAGGCATCTGTTAACGAAGGACTAGTGTCTTTGTTGTAAAGTCTGGATTATTCTCCATGTTTCACCTCCATACAGCAGCCCTGACTTGACACTGGCGTTGAATATTCTAACTTTGGTGTGATTCTTGATTTCTCTGGATCTCCACATGTTGTTTAGTGCCAGGAATATGCCTCTTCCCTTTCCAATTCTGATCCTCTCTTCCGCATGTGTACCTCCTGGTGTATTATTGTGCTGCCCAAAAAGATCAAGGTATCCAGTTCCTCCATCTGCTCTCTCTCTCCAGCATGATTGGTTCTTTGTTAAAAGTGTTCAGAGTTTAAGGAGCTTGGTTTTCTTCACGTTAATATCCAGTTCCAGTTTGGCCGATTGTTCTTTCACCCAATCAAGTTTCTCTTGCAATTGACTATGACTGTGTGACAAAAGTACCAGGTCATCTGCCTAGTCTAGGTCCTCCAATTATGATAATAATGTCCATTGAATACCAACTCAATTTTCTTCGATTGATGTCTTCGTTATCCAACTTATAACCAACAAGAAGAGGAAAGATGAGAGCAGGCGTCCTTGTCTCACCCGTGTTTGCACTTTGAAGCTGTCAATGCTCGTTCATGTACGACTCAACTAACTGTGCCTTTCTACATATTCTGAATAAGAGTTGTGTACTTCTCTGGCATCCCATAGTGTCTCAACAGTTGCCATAGAGTACTTTGATCCACACTGTGAAACTCCTTGTCAAAGTCTATCAAATGTGCGTATAGAGATGATTTCCATTCAATATTTCGTTCTGCTGTGATGTGTAGCGCAGCTAGATGATCTTCCCTGGCGAAATCCTGCCTGTTTCTCTCTGAGCTTTTGTCTACCTCAGTTTTTAATCTTCTGTCCAAGATGATTCTGTTGAATATCTTGCCTGTCACCGACAGCAATTTAATTCCCCCTTTAATTCCTGCAATCTGTCAGTGCTTCCATCTTATGGAGTTTAATCAGATGTCCATCTTTCGATTCTGTTGGCACTCTAGCCTCTTCCCATATTTTCTTGAATAATCCTTGCAGTGTAAAAGTGACCTTATCTGCCATTGCGGCTTCTGCTGCTATTCCACATGGTCCTGCCGCTTTGCATTTTTTTTAGTTTGGATATGGCTCTTTATATTTCCATCTTACTTGGTGGGTTGCAGTCCAAGTTCAGGGTCTCTGCGTGTAGGATGTTTAGTGTTTCTTGTGGTGGAGGTCTGTTTAGACTTTCTTTGAAATACTCAGCCATTCGTTTATGTTGTTTCTCCGATGATGCCAATATCTTGCCTTGTCTAGCTTTGATTGGTTTGTCTGTGTATATCTATTTGCCAGTTTCTTTGTTAATGCGTAGAGATGTTCTATATGTATTCTCTCTGCTGCTTCGTATGCCTCAGGTGCCAACTTGTTAGTCTTGTCTTGTCTTATCCACGTGTGCTTGAAGGCTTCGTGGGGGTCGTAGTTTTCTGTCCAGGGCCAGACGCGTCGCTGAAGTAGTCGTCATCTCATGACGATCTAGAATATCAGCAACATTTCCTATCCATCTAGTTCTCGGTTTGCCGAGTTTGCGAAAACCCGAACCTCTTGCATTATAGGCGCACAGGGGTAGTTGATCAGGTTATATTTTCACAAGATGGCAGAACCACTTGATCTTCTCCTCGTCAATATATTCAGTGCAAGGTCTTGCTTCAACTATTTTTCTCACATCTTCATTGTCCATTCCGTATCTCCTAGTTACGTTGATTGTTTTCCGGATGCATCTCATCTCACATGTCGTTATCTTTCTCTAGATATTGTGTTAAAGCCCGCGTTTGGCGCTGGTAACAGAGAATTAGCATGAATGTACTGTTGAACAGCATTCTTTGTGTGGGCATGTTTATGTTAGGGTGTTTCAATAATGGGGACAGCTGGCATGCGATCGCATTTGCGTTTTTGGCACCTGATCTCAATATCTCTAACTGAACCTCCATCCTGTGTGAAAACACTGTCCAAGTACTTGAACTCCTACACTTGTTTGATCTTGGTCCCATTTACCGTAATGCTCATGTGTTTAGGTGATCTGCTGATCTGCAAAGTTTCTGTTTTGGATGTGTTAATTCTCATACTGTATCTTTCACTTACAGAGTTGAGCGCAGTCAGATGTTGCTGCAGATCATCTTCTCTCTCGTCAAGTAGACATTGATCAGCTGCTAAAAGGAGTTTGTTTAACTGATCAGCCTCTGTCCTTTCTTCCTCGGCATTTCTATTAGGAGTTGTAGGAAATACTCTTTCCATCGTACCTTCCTTTTATCTGGATCTAAAATCGGCGTCCCGTGTTTGCCCTTTTCAATTGTGGTGGGGTTAAAGCTGTCGTCTCTAACTCTCATTGCCCTGACACTTTTAAAGAAATCTCTCGGTTTCTTGTAGCACATGGGCGCTAATTGTTCGTCGTATTTATTCCATGCGTCTGCTTTGATGTTCTTGATTACGGTTATCGAATCGGTTCTTGTGAGTCTGTAGGTTGCGTAATCTTCTTGTAACTTCGATTTCAATCATTTCTTGTATATTTTTTTCTAAGCTTGTATTGCTTCCAGTACATGTTGATTCCACCACGCTGTTCTTTTCTTTTGGAATTGTCGACGTTTCTTTCTACCGCATTTTTGTGTTCACTGTCTTTATCGGTACTGATTTCAACCACTGCCACTCATTCGTTACATTGCCAGATGTTACTGGCAGGGCCTCGTATATGTCTTTCATTTCACGTTGTTTATCTTTGCGGATATCTTCCTTGTCAGTATATCCCTTTTATTTTTCCTTATTAATGTCTTGACCTTTTTGTCTCCACAGTACAATTTCTCCGTGCTTCTGCTTTGGTGACTCGCGTTAGACAATTGCTTAGTATACGTATCTTCCTTTTTCTTTCTTCTACGTATGCGATCCATTACTTATGTTGGCTTCTCTTGAATCCTACAGTTTCTTCACATGTCTTATTCCACATCTCTTTAGCCTGGCCCCACATACTATTAATGTGCATCTCCTCGTCTTCATATAGCACGTGGTATCTGTTATTAAGTAGTTTGACCTATATGCTGTCTTCCTGTCATGGTCTCTTAAAGGTGTAATTACATCGTGTTGTCCTTGCACACTGTACTGGTTACTTTTCTCGTTTGAGCTGCAAGATCCCCAGAAACATGTGGTGGTCTGACCCTACATCTGCACCTCGCTTTACTTTTCCATCTTGTAGTGTATTTCTGAACGCTTGACCGACACAGATGTGATCAATCTGATTTTCCGTGATGTAGGTAATGAACTTTCTGTGGCCTTCTGCACGTTCTTGTGTGGAAAAATGATCTATCATTTTATATAGCGCACAAAGCTCTGCAAACAGTTCTCCATTTGGTGCACAGGTCCCATTCCTCATCGTCCTATAATCTGTTCGTAACTCAGGTTGTCTGCTCCCACTTGCATTTCGATGGGGAAAAAAACAACCTCCGTAGAATTGCGCAATGGACCACACCACTGTTTGTCGAATTAGTTTGCTCAGCACGTACCACCCAGACAGCATGGATCTGCGTATGTGTGTGTGTGCTGATGTTAGTACACGTTCACATGTGTACATATATGTGTGATATGTGTGTGTGTCTGAGTGTATACGTGTATGTGTGTATATATATATGTGTGTGTGTGTGTATATATATATATATGTGTGTGTATATATATATATATATGTGTGTGTGTGTGGCTGTGTAGATATATATATATATAAGCACACACACACACACATATATATATATATATATATATATATATGTAAATTTATATATATGTAGACGTGCGTATGTGTAGATGTATATTTGCATGTGTGTATATCTTTGCGGGCAACAGGATGATGTGGGTACAGTCCGACAACTCTGCTCCTGCATATCAAATACGTTAGCCAACAGTGTTATTATCGCACCCATCAATTAACCGACAGTTATCAGATCAATCAGTTACCCGACAGTTATCATACCCATCAAATCAGTTACCTGACAGTTATCATATCCATCAAATCAGTTACCCGACAGTTATCATACCCATCAATCAGTTACCCGACAGTTATCATATCCATCAAATCAGTTACCTGACAGTTATCATACCCATCAAATCAGTTACCCGACAGTTATCATATCCATCAATCAGTTACCCGACAGTTATCATATCCATCAAATCAGTTACCCGACAGTTATCATATCCATCAATCAGTTACCCAACAGTTATCATATCCATCAAATCAGTTATCCGACAGTTATCATATCCATCAAATCAGTTACCCGACAGTTATCATATCCATCAAATCAGTTACCCGACAGTTATCATACCCATCAATCAGTTACCCGACAGCTATATCCATCAAATCAGTTACCCGACAGTTATCATATCCATCAAATCAGTTACCTGACAGTTATCATATCCATCAATCAGTTACCCGACAGTTATCATATCCATCAAATCAGTTACCCGACAGTTATCATATCCATCAATCAGTTACCCGACAGTTATCATATCCATCAAATCAGTTACCTGACAGTTATCATATCCATCAAATCAGTTACCTGACAATTATCATATCCATCAATCAGTTACCCGACAGTTATCATATCCATCAAATCAGTTACTCGACAGTTATCATATCCATCAAATCAGTTACCCGACAGTTATCATATCCATCAAATCAGTTACCTGACAGTTATCATATCCATCAAATCAGTTACCCGACAGTTATCATATGCATCAAATCAGTTACCTGACAGTTATCATACCCATCAAATCAGTTACCTGACAGCTATCATACCCATCAGTTAGATTCCTGACAGTTATCAATCCACCCATCAGTTAGATTACTGACAGTTATCAATCCACCCATCAGTTAGATTCCTGACAGTTATCAATCCATCCATCAGTTAGATTCCTGACAGTTATCAATCCATCCATCAGTTAGATTCCCGACAGTTATCATTCCCCCCATCAGAGTCTCTACGCCACCATTATCACATCATGCATTGTTATCAGTCTGGAATTATTCCACACTTAAACAACTTAATCTTACAAGTATCCATAGTTTGTAATAACTTCTCAGTAGCTACTTCCACATGTATCCATATTTATCCACCACTACGATATTTATATTTCCGGGGCTTCATATGGAGGATTTATAAATGTCGTTTGTATCTGTAGATGTCACGCAGTGTGCAAGTCAGGTTTTTATCTTACCCTTGACAGTAAAAGAACGTATGCATTACCGAGGTTCTGAGCCCGTGTCACCTTGGTCCGAAAGCTGGAAACCAGAACCCTCGACCAATAGCAAGTCCATCCGCCATGTTTGAGTTTCCGCATGACAGGGAACATTAACTTATTGTTTTTTTTCACGTGTGAACCTCATGAAAGTTATTTATTTTCCATTTAATGAATGGTTATGCTGAGGTGGATAGCAGTAAACGAGCTGACGTGCCTGTCACAGTGGCATCTTTAGTGAAGACTTGGGAAATGGATTGAAATAACATTGGGAGGTCGATCATTGAGATACTTTTACCAATAGATCAAGTGGCAATACATTAGCACGCACACTCTCTGCCATTTGCTGAAGGAGACTGAGAATAGCACTGGTTTGTGTGAAATGTTGACAGGTCGATGTTTGACAGAAACAATAACAATATAAAATGGGCTATTCTTTCTGGACTTTGTCTAACAAATTCATAACCAGAAGGCTTTGATCTATGTAAATGGTAGGAGTTCAAGTCCACGCTTATGTAAGTCTTATATCATATAGATGCTACTAAAGAGTTACAACAGATTTATTACCTTCTAAATGACAGATCTGGTAAATGTGGTTCAGGCAGTTTTCAGTTCTAAACCAGCCGCAGTATGAGTTGTTTCGTATACGAAATGTTGATATTCCACGAAATTCTACTTTTTAAGTTGTCCTTTACAGAAGCAAAACTGTCAAACAGCAGTAATATCATACATTGTAGAAGTAACAAATATTGCATATAACTGGCTTGAAACACATAATCAGTAGCAAATAAAGTGCAGTGTTAAAACTCAAAGGAGTGAAAGGTCGGACGGAAAACGTGTGCTCTCAATAAATCTTACAAAACATGCACGTGACTTGCCGCGCAGAATCTGATCACCTCTTATCGCGAACTGGCGGCGCTATGGCTGGTTGTATTTATATTCTTCGCTAGTCGAGGAAAACGTCAGCAAACCAACTCTCCATCTTCTGTAACTTTTTAAATCCCATCAGTTCACACATTTTTGATCGCTCACTACACTACCCCGCACTAGCTACATTGTGTCTTCTGTTCTCTCCTTACAAAGCCAAATGTGACCACTGACGACGGCTCCCTTACATGAACCACGTTTAAATACTTACACCAGGGACTGGATTTAGGCTTAGGCCTAGGGAATCAAGAATTTTCAGAATTTGTTATCGGTACTACACTTTTCTTCCACTGAATTGGCATCCCCGTTTAAAAAAACGCCGCCATTGATCCAGCTGTCAGCTCCAACCAGCCGCCCAGATACCAGTGGACTCTATCCCCCAGCCCCTTCCAGCCACCCCGATACCAGTGGACTCTATCCCCCAGCCCCAACCAGCAACAACTCCAACAACAACTCCAACACCAACAACAACCCAAACACCGACAACAACCCAAACACCGACAACAGCTCCAACACCGACAACAACTCCAACAACTACAACACCGACAATAACCTAAAACAACTCCAACACCGACAAACACCGACAACAACTCCAACACCGACAAGAACTCCAACACCGACAACAACTCAAACAACTCCAACACCGACAACAACTCCAACACCGACAACAACTCCAACACCGACAACAACACCGACAACAACTCAAACACCGACAACTCCAACACCGACAACAGCTCCAGCACCGACAACAACTCCAACACCGACAAACACCGATAACAACTCAAACACGGACAACAACTCCAACAACAACACCGACAACAGTTCCAACACCGACAACAACTCCAACACGGACAACTCCAAGACCGACAACAACTCCAACACCGACAACAACTCCAACACCGACAACAACTCCAACACAGACAACAACTCCAACACGGACAACAACTCCAACACCGACAACAACTCCAACACCGACAACAACTCCAACACCGGCAACAACTCCAACACGGACAACATCTCCAACACCGACAAACACCGATAACAACTCCAACAACTCCAACACCGACAAACACCGACAACAACTCCAACACCGACAACAACTCCAACACCGACAACAACTCCAACACCGACAACAACTCCAACAGCTCCAACACCGACAACAACTCCAACACGGACAACAACCCCAACACCGACAACAACTCCAACAACAACTCCAACACCGACAAACACCGACAACAACTCCAACACCGACAACAACTCCAACAGCTCCAACACCGACAACAACTCCAACACGGACAACAACTCCAACACCGACAAACACCGATAATAACTCAAACACGGACAACAACTCCAACAACAACTCCAACACCGACAACAACTCCAACACCGACAACAACTCCAACACCGACAACAACTCAAACACCGACAACAACTCAAACACCGACAACAACTCAAACACGGACAGCACAGACCAAAATCCTGCCATTAAAGCATTGCTTCAAATTCGAATACTATATTGAAATCTATGACTGATATCATGCAAACCAAATGATTATTCCGTAATTAGAAATGCATTCATTTGAAAATAAATTGTATTTATCATTTAAATGTCTTGCTATTAAATAATAAAAGGCATACCATCATATGTTTTCAAATGTTGTGAAACATTATTGTGTACATTTGTTACAGGAACCTCAAAGCTTCATACAGCTTGTCCAGTTTAGGACCTCGCCAAGTCTAAATCCGACCCTGAGTAAACTCAATGAATGCACGTCATGTATTGCATGGCGTACTTAAGATGTTAATAGTTTTAAATATGATTTTTAAATATTGTAATACCAAATTATGTTATCACTGGTATAATCATTACAAATCTCACAGGGGCATACCCTTATTTATTGTTGTCGAACAATTGTCAAGGTCACAAATCTTATATTACAGGCGTGCTGATAGCGTGACAAACTGACTACCCAGTCCGCGGCAAATTGAGCACGTAAGCAAACAATTTGAAGTTTGAATAGTCCCGAGTGGGACGCTGGATGCGAAAGGGTCCAGTTATTAAGACAAGATTTGACGCAAATAACAAGTGAAATTATTACAAGATTTAACGCTAACAAGTCAAGTTATTAATTCAAGATTTAACGCTAAAACGTCAAGTTATTAATTCAAGATTTAACGCTAACAAGTCAAGTTATTAATATAGGATTTGACGCTAACTAGTGCGTCAAGTTATTAATACAAGATGTGAGGCTTACTAACACGTTATGTTAAATAAAGAAAAACGTTTAACAAAAACAGTGAAATCATCACAAGACAAATACTTTCTCGAAGCTGGCATGAAGCGGCCACTGTGTTCATTATTTTTTTAAAAGTTGAGAGATAAAATAGTTTTGACACTTGGCCAGAGCGATCAAAGACAAGCGTGATAGATTGAGCACGTACGCTACAAAAAACGGGATTATATGGGCTGAGGATGAACATCACTAGGATGGATCGATGACGCGTGTAGGACAGGATGTTTAGCTAACACGTTTGTGATTGAAGAAAAAAACAGGATTGGTGCTGAACTGTATCGTGAGTGCTGGAGAGGAGGGAGATAGGTAACAGAAGAGGAGGGGAGGGGTAACAGAAGGGGAGGGGAGGGGTAACAGACGGGAAGGGGAGGGGTAACAGACGAGGAGGGGAGGGGTAACAGAAGGGGAGGGGAGGTGTAACAGAAGAGGAGAGGAGGGGTAACAGAAGAGGAGGGGATGGGTAACAGAAGGGGAGGGAAGGGGTAACAGAAGAGGAGGGGATGGGTAACAGAAGAGGAGGGGAGGGGTAACAGAAGAGGAGGGGAGGGGTAACAGAAGAGGAGGGGAGGGGTAACAGAAGAGGAGGGGAGGGGTAACAGAAGGGGAGGGGTAACAGAAGGGGAGGGGAGGGGTAACAGAAGGGGAGTGGAGGGGTAACAGAAGGGGAGGGGTAACAGGAGAGGAGGGAAGGGGTAACAGGAGAGGAGGGGAGGGGAGGGGTAACAGGAGAGGAGGGGAGGGGAGGGGTAACAGGAGAGGAGGGGAGGGGTAATAGAAGGGGAGGGGAGGGGTAACAGGAGAGGAGGGGAGGGGAGGGGTAACAGGGAGGGATGGGAGGGGTAACATGAGGGGAGGGGTGGGGTAACAGGAGGGGAGGGGTAACAGAAGGGGAGGGGATGGGTAACAGACGGGGAGGGGAGGGGTAACAGAAGAGGAGGGGAGAGGTAACAGAAAGGGAGGGGAGGGTAACAGAAGAGGAGGGGTAACAGACGTGGAGGGGAGGGGTAACAGAAGGAGATGAGAGAGATGACAGAAGGGGATGAGAGAGATGACAGAGGAGATGAGAGAGATGACAGAAGAGGATGAGAGAGATGACAGAAGGGGATGAGAGAGATGACAGAAGGGGATGAGAGAGATGACAGAAGGGGATGAGAGAGATGACAGAAGGGGATGAGAGAGATGACAGAAGGGGATGAGAGAGATGACAGAAGGGGATGAGAGAGATGACAGAAGGGGATGAGAGAGATGACAGAAGGGGATGAGAGAGATGACAGAAGGGGATGAGAGAGATGACAGAAGGGGATGAGAGAGATGACAGAAGGGGATGAGAGAGATGACAGAGGGGATGAGAGGGGTAACAGAAGGGGAGGTGAGGGGTAACACAAGGGGAGGGGAGGGGTAAATATCCTGTATGGACAGTCGGCCGACCACCGTTGAGATTCCAAGACGTGTGAAAGTGTGATTTGAAGGTCCTGAACATGAATCTGACATCCTGGGAAGACGACGCCGCAGACCGACTCAGACGGAGATGTACCATGAAGAGCCATCTGACGATTGTCGAAGAGAAGCTCTTGTAACACAGAGTATTGGAAAGGCAACACCGGAAGGAGGAAGAAAAGAAGAAAAGATAAGTATACATTTATTTGTTAACAAGTTCAAGTCATATCATCCTTTAGTCAGTCAGGGCTGAAAAACCTACCAAGAGAGTACCCATTATCGAATACCAGTAGCACTGATTTTGAAAGATATATATTCGATAACAAATCATTTTTTAAAGTGAACATTAGTGGTCATCGCCTCGTCCTTATACTGGGAACATTAGGGGTCATCTCGTCGTCCTTATACTGGGGACATTAGTGGTCATCACCTCGTCCTTATACTGGGGACATTAGTGGTCATCGAGTCGTCCTTATACTGGGGACATTAGAGGTCCTCGCCTCGTCCTTATACTGTGGACATTTGTGGTCATCGAGTCGTCCTTATACTGGGGACATTAGAGGGCCTCGCCTCGCCCTTATACTGGGGACATTAGAGGTCCTCGCCTCGTCCTTATACTGTGGACATTAGTGGTCATCGAGTCGTCCTTATACTGGGGACATTAGATGGCCTCGCCTCGCCCTTATACTGGGGACATTAGAGGGCCTCGCCTCGTCCTTACTGTGGGAACACTATAAACTTTTATTGAATGTTATTTATGATTTATAACTTGTGATACTTTCCTAGATTGTGTAAATATAGATATATAATGGCAATAGATTAGTAATGTGAGGTACAGATGTAAAGGATTCGCTCAAACTGAACGGTTAGAGAATATTTTATTATCATGTTATTACCTTTTCGTCTTTATTAACATTTTCAATTGCAGACAGTTTACTTTTATAAATACACAGATAATTCAATCCTGAACAGTTTCATATATGGAATATATACAAATATATATATATGCAAAAAAATATATTTAATTGGGGGGGGGGGGGGAGTAACGAAATGGTTAAGAACCGTTGTTCCAGGTGATTCTGTGGCAGAAGGGTGTTTTGAGCACCATAATATTAAAGGATATAAAATATATGTACATCATTTGTAACATCGAACCCCGTGGTTGGGATCCAGATGCTGAGCAGCGAACCAGAGCTGCCAAGACCCTTCTACACCTCTACTGGATAACAGGCTGCAGTAGGGCAGACTGGCTAAGGAGAAGGGATCGAATAGGGAATGCTAACCCGGTACTCAAAAAATGCTTGCTGAAGTCGGATGTGTTGGACCGAAAGGTGCAAATATCGCAGCCAAGCTGTAAACTACAACACAACGCATTCCGTTTCCTGGACTACATTCTGCTACTTATCCTTTCAGGGTTTGGTAGCGGGAGATTGAGAACGAACGAAGAAGAAGAAGAAGAAGAAGAAGAAGAAGAAGAAGAAGAAGAACCCCGTGGTTGCCCTAAGGGGCCACAAAATGAGGTCGCAACCCCAGCTTCGCCAACCACTAGACAGCTAAAATAACCCAGCCGAACACTAAAGACCACATTATATTGCATTCGGGCTGTTTTCGGCTTCGTTTGCGACTGTCTAACCGTCGTGAAACGTGCTATTGGTGTTGCACAACGTATCAAAGTCGGTACAGATTTGGGCTGAAAGCCAACCTGACAATGGCCATCAGACTTGGACATCTCTTCAGTATTAATGGATAGTGTACTGGTCCATGACCTTGAGATATTTTTACCTCGCGGACAAGCTAAAGCTAACTGTCCAATCAAATTGCCCAGTCAGTCTTCCATACGATATACGATAGGTTTCATTTGATTCAATTTGGTTATTCCTATAGGAAGTGGGGAGTGGGTGAGGGAAGAGAGAGAGAGTCAGAGAGAGAGAGAGAGAAAGCATATGCGTTTGTGAGAACTAGGTAGAAAGAGGTACACATCCAGATGAGAATATGACGGCAATAGTAGTAACCTCTTTCAGTCATGACTGATTATAGGATGATACGATCTAGGCGTGATAACCAAAACTCTGTACTTAGGTTTTTTCTCCGTTCTCCTTGGTGAGCTGTCGTTTCACTTCTCCGTGCTGCAAGAGATTCCTTTCACCAAGCATAGAGTGACCTCTTCAGTGAACATCTCCACGTGAATCAGTTTGCAGATTCGTCTCGCCAGGTTGTCAGACTCACGTCCAGGACCTTCATATCATGCTTTCACACATCTTTGAATCTCAGCTGTGGTCGGCCAACTCTTCTCTTGCCATCCGCCAACTGTTCATATAAAATATCTTCGGGAAGACGTCCATCTTCCATGCGACGTTCATGACCAAGCCATGGGCGTCTTCGCTACCTAAGGACAGTATGCATGCCTAGGAGACCTGTGTGAGAGAGCACATCTCCATTTGTCACTCTGTCCCTCCCTCTGTGTAATTCCAAGAATGGATCGTAAAGATGGAAGGTGTAAATCCTGTGCTCTTGTTTGGCATAAGTTGTCTAAGTGTTGCTGCCATACAGAAGTGTGCTGGAGACATGTACATTGTACACCCTGTCCTTGGTTTTAATTATACGTTTCTGATTTAACCATACACGCGTTGTGAGGTGAGAAAATGTACCAGCAGCTTTGGCAATGCGACTGGCGATTTTTGGTTGTTAAGAGAGCTTGTCGTAAATGAGGGACTCCAAGTGTGTGAATTGGTGCATGGCTGTTAGTTCATAGTAATCTATGCTAGCAGTTGGTAGGGCATCTACTGCCTGTCCCAGCATATTTATTTTGTTGAGACTTATTGTGAAACCAAAATATTTGCACTCTTGTGAGAAGCGATCCATCAATCTCTAAAGTTCCTGTTGCCTCGGGGTGACAATTACAGCATCATGGGCGGAATGCAAGTCCCTAATGGTGATCTCCCTTATCTTCGTGTTGACCTTGAGCCTTGCAAGGTTTAAGCCTGCCATCCAACCGACCTAGTATGAAGGAAGAATCCTTCATTTGCGTTAACAAATGTATGCTTCCGTAACAGAGCAGAGAAGATTCCTAACAGTGTCGAGACCAGGACGCTGTCCTACTTAACACCACTGAGCATACCACCAAATGGTTGCGATGTACTACCATCAAATTTGACAGCTGCTTTCATGTCCTTACGGAGCGATGTTATTGGTCGATGCAGTTAGCTTGTACAGCCTATTTAAGTTTGCTTGTACAGCCTATCTAAGTTTGCGTGTACATCCTATCTAAGTTTGCTTGTACAGCCTATTTAAGTTGGCTTGTACAGCCTATTTAAGTTTGCTTGTACAGCCTATCTAAGTTTGCTTGTACATCCTATCTAAGTTTGCTTGTACAGCCTATTTAAGTTTGCTTGTACAGTCTATCTAAGTTTGCTTGTACATCCATCTAAGTTTGCGTGTACATCCTATCTAAGAGAGGTCCTCACTAAACAAATCAAAAGCTTTTGTCAATTCAATGAAGGTCATATAAAAGGGCTGATTCTGCTCGACTGACTTTTCCTGAATTGAGAAAATCATGTCGATCGTTGATTTTCCAGACCTGAATCTACACAGCCAATACTCATTTGTGCAATGTTGATCGTGGCTTCTGGCAGATTTGAATGTGTGAAGAGTACCTCCATTTAAAATCTGCTTGCAGTTAATTAGAACAGGGCGCTTGGCCACAATAACGGGTGTCTTGTACTTTACATTTGCTTCATATAAGTTATTTGATTTAACAGTTCGTCTTCCAAATGCATCATGGGTAGTGGATTTCATTTCGGAGATGTTGCAGGGGGGGACACATGATGCGAGGGGGGACATGATGCGGGGGGGGGGAGGGGAAATGGTGCGGGGGGGGGCATGATGCTCGGGAACATGATGCGGGGGGGGGGCATGATGCTCGGGGAAATGATGCGGGGGGGGGGGGGGCATAATGCGGGGAGGGCATGATGTGGGGGGACATGAATTGGGGGGACATGATGCGGGGGGGGCATGATGCGGGGGGGGGATGAATTGGGGGGGACATGATGCGGGGGAGGGGGCATGATGCGGGGGGGAGATGCGGGGGGTCATGATGCGGGGGGGTATGATGCGGGAGGGGGGCAGGATGCGGGGGGAAGGGGGCATGATGCGGGGGGACATGATGCAGGGGGGAGGGGGGACATTATGCGGGGGGGACATGATGCGGGGGGACATGATTGCGGGGTGAGGGGGGGGACATGATGCGAGGGGGGGGGCATGATGCTCGAGGACATGATGCCGGGGGGGCATGATGAGGGGGGACATGATGCGGGGGGGCATGATGCGGGGGGGGACATGATGCGGGGGAAGGGGGGACATGATGCGGAGGGGGGCATGATGCGGGGGACATGATGCGGGGGGGCATGATGCGGGAGGGGGCATGATGCTCGAGGACATGATGCGGGGGGGGAGGGGAGACATGATGCGGGATATTAAGAATGTCCTCGAAATCATTGTTAAATATCTTGATGAGCTCTGGTGCTGCACATTCTACTTGTGTCGTTTTGTAGTTTACTTTTGTTTCTAGTCTGGTGGAACTTCCTTGACTGCAAATTGATTTTACAGCAAACCAATGAATGATCACTGTGGCAGTTCTATTCTACGATACGATCGTGCGAGCAGCAAATACTTGAGGAGACACCTGCTTACATGAATCTGACAGCTGAGCCAGTGCTCTGATCGTGGGCGGATCCACAATACCTTATCTTGGGGTTTTGTCGAAAGATAAGATTTGGTCACACAGAGTTCATGTTAAACACATAACTCGAAGAGTCGTTGACCATTTTAATTTATTTTGCTGACTCTAACGTTGCCAAGACATGAACTCTATGAATCCGAAGCATCGCCCACTATTGCATTGAAGCCGCCTAATAAAATAAGCTGTTCTTGGCTATGAATTTAAACCTCTACACCTCACGGTAGAAGAGGAGCGACTAAGTAAGTAAGTAAGGCTATGAATACATTTAGTTACTGCTGATAGATCCTCTTAAAACTGATTTAGCTTCAGGTCTAGAGCACAACGTAGGAGCATATGAGAAGATTGACGGGATCTACTGTGGCATGAAGATTAAGTGTACGCAGGCGCTCTGGATCATTTTCCTCTCATCTAACCGTGGAAATTAAAGGGTTCCGGTCAAGATGGCGAAGTATACACTGCTTTCTTGTATTTGCTGACAATGTAGTATCTGTTATTTTGCATTTAAAGATGGCCGTCACAATGTAAGACCTACATGAGCTTTAAACAGTATAATAGTGATCCTACGACACCTTCACTTCGGATTGTTTGTTACGTTTATAAGACCGTGTCATTGCCTGTTCCAGACAGCATACTCCTTTCTAGTTCTAGCCAAGCTAAGTAACATTAGCTGTAACTAAATCCTTCATGTTCTGGCCAATCAGATGACAATAGCTGTAACTAAATCCTTCATGTTCTGGCCAATCAAATGACATTAGCTGTAACTAAATCCTTCATATTCTGGTCAATCAGATGACATTAGCTGTAACTAAATCCTTCATATTCTGGTCAATCAGATGACATTACCTGTAACTAAATCCTTCATGTTCTGGTCAATCAGATGACATTATCTGTAACTAAATCCTTCATGTTCTGGCCAATCAGATGACATTATCTGTAACTAAATCCTTCATGTTCTGGTCAAGCTAGGTAGCAGCATGTGTAACTAAATCCTTCATGTTTTGGGGGTCCTGATGGAAAGTACTCGACACTACCCATTAGAATCTAAGCTTTCAGCAGTAAGTTCTGATTTAAGTGCCCAAGTGTTAGTTTTTAGCAGTATCAAATCTCTAGAATACGCAAGTTAGGCTAAGCTATCCCAAACTCTTTTAAGAATTAGCGCAGACATTCCTTTTCATAAAAAAGATATGAAATAAATTGGAAATTATAATATGATTACGCGAAGTGACGTGTTGCTAAACAGACGACGAGGCAACGTGAATGTATCAGTTACTATTAGAAGGTAAACTGATTATGTCAAGCCCAACACAGAGTAGCAATCAGTCAACTGGGAGATAATAAACGGTCATAAGGGCGCTATTTTTTCTCACAGTAACTAGTCCCAAATTAGGCCGCCTTCCCTGACTGAGCGTGTTTAATTTCAAGTTCTCAGAGTGTTTCCAATGTTGTGTCAGTGCAGTTTTGTTTAGTTTTGAAATGGCGATTTTAATTTTATCATTTCACTGAGTTGGGTGAAGTTGTGTTAAATTTCGTGTTGTCAAATCTGTAATGTTTTCAGATTCAATGAAAACCCGTAGAGAAAAATAGGAGACGCTGTATACATCAGCAATGATTCATCTCGATTCAGTTGGCTCTTTGTTTAGAAAACTGTATTGGTGCTAAGCATTTTGAACAAAAAAGTGCATTTTAATGGGAAAAAGTAAGACTGAAATGATATATTTCACAGAAGGAGTGGAAAGGTACAAGAACTTTTCCAGAAAAGTGGTACAATGTACAAATCAAACGGAACTTGTTTTTGTAAGGACTAAAAAAAATCTTTCAAGTAATCAAAATGCCATTTCTTTGTCGATATAATCTACTGCAACATGTATGCACTTATCCCAGCGTTTAAGTAATGCTTGAAAATCTTCAGTTATAAAGATTTGTCAGTATGTCTGAACCAATCCAAGACAGCCTGTTTCACTACGTCATCAGTGCTGAAATTCTGACTTCTCATGAACTCCTTCAGGGATCCAAACAGGTGAGAATCAACATGAATGATGCCAAGTTTGCCCCAGAAAACATTCGCCATCACTTTACCTGCAGACGCAACTATCCTAAATTTGTATTGGGTGGTAGTGATTGTGCATGCTTCCACTGCTTGGATGTTTGTTTCTATTCACGAGTAAAATGATGCGCTCAGGTTTCATCACATGTAATAAAGCCATCCAAAAAGTCCTACCCTTTCATGGTAAAACGTTCCTTCAATTCAGTTCAGGCTTGAATTCGTCTCTCCTAGTCAAAAGCGGAATAATGTCTTGACACCCAACATGCACTAATGTTCCGAAAATGCAAATGTTCATGATTAATAGTGTTCAAAGTACCCAAAGAAAGACTTGCCTCTTGTGAATAATAGTGTTCACCGTAACCAGAGAAAGACTTGCCTCTTGTGAATAATAGTGTTCACCGTAACCAGAGAAAGACTTGCCTCTTGTGCAATTTCGTTTCAGGTTAAGAGTTGATTTTCCAGGATAAGGTGTTCCACAATCTGGATATTAACAGGAATAACTGGGGTTCGTTGAGAGCCGCCACGGCCGGGATCATCACTCACGGATGTACGGCCTTCTCTAAAACGTTTACACCATTTAAATATCTTACTGCTGCTGAGTGTCTTATCACCGTATTGTGATTGCAGTCGTCTGTAAATTTCCGCAGGTGTCGCGCCTTCTTTCATTAGAAACTTCATCACAACACGCTGTTCCATGCAAGCACTAACAGTGCTATCTGACATTGTTTGGTATCTGTCATTTGACTTGCCCATAGAAACAAAATAAAACAAAAGTTTTATTGCAATTATTGTTTAATGTTCGTGGGGAGAAATCTTGGAGTACAAATGGCCATTCGACATTTTAAAATATTGAACATAAAGCCTCAAAATATGCTACTAGCAAATTGCAAATTAAAAATGCCGAGACTTTTTCATATGCTGGGAAGATAGAGAATTGATTTTTGTATTTCAGAAAGTGCTCGTATTCAAGCTATATAAAAATGGTAGGCCGTCTCATTGATGTGATGTGCCATTTAGGAAAACAAGAACAAGCTTTCAGTGGGCACAATGAGAGCGTAGATTCTCTCAATAAGGGACAATATTTAGAAACCTTAAATTTGTTTCCCATAGATGAAAGGTTAATAAAAGACCATTAACAAAGCAGCACAGTGTTTAAGGGACCTTCTTTTCATATTCAGATTCATTTCATCGAATATGTCACTATTGTCATAAATGAGAAATTTCGAAGAAATAAATGAGGCGAGTTTTGTGTCGATTCAAGGGGATGAAACTACTGAGGTTTATGTGAAAGCATACCTCGACATTTGTGTTAGATGTTCATGGCCAAAAGATGTTATGTTTTATGGGATTGTATGATGTCTTGGGCGATAAAAGAGATGAGGGGATGTCCTATAAAGTTATTTTTCTAAAGAGACATTCTTCTTCTTCTTCTTCTTCTTCTTACGCTGTCAGACGTCGACCTTTATTTTTTCGAAAAAAGCGGCGACCATCCTGAGGCTAACGACACTGCCATAGAGCTTGTCTAGTGTTGCCACTGGTGATGGCCACATCTGCTCTCTCTGATCCTCGTATGTCGGGCAGTTTTGCAGCAAATGCACAGCGGTTAATTTCTCAGTACTACACGGGCATTCGTCAGTGCCACCTATCTTCAATTTGTTGAATAGGTGGTACCTCAGTCTATTGTGGCCAGTGCGAAGTCTAAAGACCACGACCTGCTCTTTTCTGTTCAACTGGTAATAGGCATCGTTTTTTGTGTAGCCAGTATGTTCTGTTTCCCATTTGGTCATGTATCTGGCTTTAATAAGCCGTTTTGACTCTTCGTAAGTCATACTAGGTAGTCTTGCACCTTCTTTTGCCAGTCTGTCTGCCTCCTCGTTGCCTTGGATGTTGCAGTAGGATGGAACCCACTGTACCACTACCCTTTTTGGTGCGGACTGCTGGCATAGTTGACAGAGTACTGCTCTTAAATCATTAAGTTCAGTATTTTTCTGGCTTTTTAGTGCTGTGACTACGGCCAGGGCATCTGTAAGCAGGACTATATGGCTTTCATTCCTTTTACTGTCACCATTTCTTCCACTGCCGCCCTCAGTGCCCCTGCCTCCGCTCTGAAATTGCTTGTGTATTTTCCAGTAGCCAATGACAGTGTTATTTTTCTGCCATTCGGTAGGCCCAGGAATGCTCCTGCCCCTCCGTTCTGTGTTGTGTTTGTTACAGAACCATCGGTGTATGCATGGGTCCAGTCCATGCTTGGGTAGTTTTTCGTTATGTACCTCAGTGTTATATCTCTTCTTTCTTTTTCAGTCTGGCAGTTTTTGTTTCCAATACCTGGTATATTTTCTACCACCTCTGGAAATATATGCTGCCTCCAGGTAGGTTTTCGTACAGTAGGGATGGGCTTTTGTGTTGTTAGTGCGTTCATGGGGTCTTCGTGCATCTTTGCTTTGGCTATTTCTGCAAAGTTTCTCCGCTTTAGTTTCCCATTTCCGAAATTGTTTAGTCTCTGGTGCATTGGATGGTCAGTCAGTCTTCTGAGTTTCTCTGCTTGCTGCTGGGCTCTGCAGTCTCTTCTGTCGGTCATGGATTGCAGTTTTGTAATCTTTTCAAGTTCTACAATTGGCGTTGACTTCATGCCTCCTGTTATAACTCTCATGGCTTGGTTTTGGAGTTTGCTAATTTTATCAAAGTTTGCCTTTGCTGCTGTTGTCCATGCCGCAATGCCATACTCGAGAACTGGTCTCACTCTTCCAGTGTACAGTTTCTTTAGTATAATTTCGTCTGTTCCCCAGCTTGTGCCAGCAAGTTTCCTCATGATTGCCATTCTTTCTCTGGCTCTCATTCGGTTTATCTCGATCTGACTTTTCCATGTCATGTGCCGATCAAATGTGACTCCCAGGTAGTTTGGGTTGTCGTTTGGCTGCAGGTATTTGCCGTTAAGACTTAATTTGGTATTTTGGGGTTTGTTCGATAGCGAGAATATCGTACATGTCGTTTTTTTCTCGTTTATTTTGACCAGCCATGAGTTCGCCCACTCTTCCAGCGATGTTAGGGCCTGCTGCATCCGATTTCTTGCTATGGTGAGATTCTTTTCAGAGGTCCACATAGCCATATCGTCTGCAAACATTGAGCTATGGACTCTTCTTGGCATATTCTCTGTTCTGTTATTTATATTCACCAGGAAGAGTGTGGGTGACAGAACTCCCCCTTGGGGTACTCCCTGCTCCAGTGCTAAAGAGACATACAATATGGAGGAAAAACTTGTTTGTCCGACATATGATGGAGCATTGGTTATGGCCCGCTGTCGCGGTGCAATTCAAACGTACATACGTCGAAAATACCCGAAATTAATGTGTGTGCACTTTTATACGCGTCAGCTCAACTTAGTACCAATACACAGTGGAAAAAACATTTTTTAAAGTCAAATTACATTTTTCATCTACAAGCTCACTGCATTCCATTCCTTCTAAATTAGATCTACATCTCGTGCAGAAGTACTTCGACAACATGAGTTTCAGCTACCTCATCCAGCGTAAACAAGATGGAACTACAATTCACCTTCTGTATCAACCATCAAACATCATTACCAAGAGTTAGGAAATGCTATGAGCTACGTAACTGAATCTGATGACTGGAATCCTAAATCTATAAATTGAGCAATAGATCTTCTGAAAATATTAGATTCGTTAATGTTCACATTTGTATTGTGCCTGATCGATACATTTTGTGTTCTCACCGAACATTTGTTCAACATTTTCCAAGACCGGGGCACAAGTGATGTCAAACTTACGCATCAATGAAATAAGGATTGTCAAATCAAACATTTCGTCTCTAGGTTCAGATTAGGTTTTACAAGAGCGCCTTCAAGAGAGTAAGGGGTTCAACAAAAACTATCAGGCAGACCTATAGCCGCAGTGTACAAACGTGTTGTATTTGAAGTCCTTGACTCCATCAAAGTTCAGTTAAAGGAACAATTCTCCAACTTTGATGGAGTTGCAGTTGTTGAACTCTTAAACCATCCAAAACTTACGTAGTTCAAAAAATCGTTTCCTGACAGTCAATTTCAAAAAAGTAAAACCACATACCCTAAAGTGTTTCACTTTATAGCACGTGAACAATGAAGTGGTAAATATTTACAGCTCAGAAGACAAAGTCAAACCTTGCATTGAGTTATTTGGTTTCATTGTAGATAACGACCTCCAAACAGTGTATGAACAGACGGGAAGTTGTTGCAACTGAGTCTCAGTATTCCAGTGAGCTCGGTTACTGCATAACGTTCAATGGGTACATTGAAAGGAATTAAAACACATCTGCGTCATTGTTTGACCAGTAATAGACTATCCAATATGGCTACTATTCCAATAGAAAAGAAACTTTCTTGTAAGTGCCCTCAAGATCATGTGTTAAATGAGAGGGCTATAGATATTTGTTAATAGAAATAAAACAAAGATGCCCTGAACTGATTTACAAGAAAACATAGACAACTGTGCAGAAGGGCCTCGACACCATGGGTTTCAAGTACCTCACTCAGCACAAACACCAAGTATTTTTCAACATGTTTTCGAGATTGTTAAGTGTGCCACTTTATGTTCATGACTCAACTTACCCTAAAATTATCATCACGCTTCGCTACTGGTCTTGGGAGGTCTTGAAATGTCTTCAGACGTCCTGAGAGGTCTTGAGAGGTCTTAAGACTATTGACTATCTTGTGCCAAAATAATCGACAAGGTAAGAAATAAAATGCCTGTTTTTGTTGACTCCAGAGAAAACGGTCTGTTACATGCAATTCTCCATTGATATTTAGAAATGTCAGCATTTTGTCTGGGAAAGCAGGATTGTATGTGTCTTTTGTCAATGTTTTGGAAAGAAGTATGAAACATTTCGTAGCACAATTGTCTGATTCCTTTTAATATGAAAACTTTGTCGTCATATATTTAAAGTCAAGGTCGATACAGTGATAACTTTTCGTTCTCTAAATTTACATCTGCATGCGCCTGCACAAGCCTGTATGCTTCTTTCTGTTTTCCATTTTCATTTTCTCTATCCTCCCTTTCATCAAAATTGTGTACATGATTACTAAAATCAACTGATCTGTGTTTGGAAATGGGGTTTCCAGCAGCCTCTTCTTGCTTCAATGCTATGGGGGATTTAGATGAGACATTTTTTAAAGTCACACATAATCTAAATTAACGGAACCTTAATTTACCCTTTGTTAATTTCCCCTTAGTCATTTCTTGCATGGGCTTCTGTGTGAGAATACGATTTGGGGAAATGATTTTTTTCTCTCGAAAAGCCAGCTTTAAAAATGCTCACTCTTCGACCTCTCTGACGACCTTTTCTCTGGCCTTTCTCTTCTCTTTCTGAGGTCGTGTTCCTCTCGTTAAATATATGTGTAGGACGTTCCATTCTCGTTGGTCTCCTCCCAGCTTTCTCTGGACCCCGAATGCATGTTTCATATCAGATCCACCTGTTGTATTGGACTTCGTAAAAGCTTAACTCAACTCCATTTTACTGTCTCAGAAGGCTCTACAGAGTCTGTTTACAACCAGTTTGTTCAACTCCACCAATTTTAACATTTTTCGAGCATCCAATCTATTTTTTAATGCGTTAACTGACTCTGTCTCTATCACATCGTTCGGCAAAGCATTACAAATAGTCACCACTCTCTGACTAAGCAATTTTTTCCTAATATCTATTCTGGACCTGTCTTTAAACAATTTGAAACTGTGTCCTCTTGTTCTTGTAGCGGTCGTACTTTGAAAAACTTGGTATAGTCTAATCTATCCTTTCCACTGATTAATTTATAAACTTGTATTTTCACCTCGAATTATTCTTCTCTGTTCGAGATACTGTAGACCAGTATTTTTTAGTCTTTCTTCATAGTTATAATTCTGAAACCCTGCAATCAGTTTTGTAGCTCTTCTTTGTATCCGTTCTAATATCATTAAAGCCACTCTTTGATAAGGATTCCACCCCTGAACACAATTCTCCAATTTCAGGTCAGGTCAGGTCATCCTATAACCGGTGAGGTCGTTGGGGCACACATGAAGACATCCTCACAATCCCATGCCACCCTTCTCTGTCAGCGGCCGCTGTCTGTGCCTCTTCTGGTCGGAGATTGGTCCATTCCTTTATTTTGTCCTCCCACTTCTTTTGGGGCCGGCCTCTTCGTCGTCTGCCTTGCACCTTTCCGTGGAGGATCGTATTTGCGAGACCATTTGATCTCGATATGTGACCGTACCAAGCGAGTTTCCTTCTTTTGACAGCTGCCAAGAGGTCTTCAAAAGGCCCTTTTGTTGTAGTAATTCTATCTCGTATTTCCTCATTTGTAAATCGATCTTTGAACGTGACGTTTAAATGTCTTCGGAAACATCTCATCTCCAAGGCCTGTATTCTTCGCTGAAGGTCAGCTGTAACTGTCCATGTCTCACAAGCATAGAGGAATATTGACATAACCAGTGTACGCATTAATCTGATTTTCGTGCATAGTGCTAACCATTTATTTTGCCAGATTTTGTTAAGCCATGCAAGCGCCGCTATTGTTTGTGCTATTCTGGCCAACACCTCACATTTTGATCCTTCATCACTGACATTCGACCCCAGATATTTCAAACGGTCAACCACTTCGAGTTCCTGACCGTTAGCTTTTATCTTGTTGTTGAAGCTCGTAGCGTTGTTTGTCATTAATTGTGTCTTTCCAGCTTTTATCTCCATACCATAGTCGAGAGCTGTTTCATCGAGCCTTCTGACCCATTCCTGGAGTTCTGCTTCTGAACCCGCCAACCCGTCGATATCATCTGCAAAACGAAGATTGGTAATCGTTCGGCCCCCTATCTTGACAGTACCAACGTGACCTCCAAGTGTCTCACTCATAATTCCCTCAAGGAATATATTGAAAAGAGTTGGAGAGAGTGTACAACCCCGTCACACACCAACTGATGTGCGAAACCAGTCCTCTCGCCTCCCATTCACAAGAACTGCGCTAGACGCCTTGTCATACAGGTGTTCAAGGACCGTTATAATATTTCTGTTGATATTATACATCCTCATGGTTGCCCAAAGCGCTTTATGCCATACCCTATCAAACGCCTTCTTAAAATCCACAAACACATGATACAGTGTTTGCTGTTGTTCTAGATATTTCTCGCTTAGCAGCCTTAAATTAAATATCTATTCTGTAGTGCTTCTTCCCTGTCTGAACCCTGCTTGCTCCTCGGCAATGATGTTCTCTGCTTGGGGTTTCAATCGGTCGAGGATTAATCTAAGCATGACCTTGCTAGGGTGGCTGATGAGGCCTATTGTTCTTTAATTTTGGCACAGCTTTAGGTTTCCAGACTAATGTAACGGTTTAACCATTTATTTTGTCCACAAGTCCGGCCAGTTTCCTGTCGCCCATATTTTGTTGCAGATGTGTGCCAGACCTTCCACCACTACCTCTCCGCCTGCCTGTAAGAGCTCTGCTGGTATATTGTTCACGCCGGCCGCCTTTCCTCTTCTCAATGTCTTTACCGCTGCAGCTACCTCTTCCTTCGTTATCAGTTGATTATCCTCTATAATTGTTGATGTTGGAGGGATTATTTTCTCAGGTTCGTTTCGTCCTTCATAGTTATATAACTCGTAACAGTACTCTGTCCATCGTGACAGTACGTAATTTTCCTCAATAAGACACTTGCCGCTTTTATCCTGGATCCTAAAGTTCCTGCCTTGTCTTGGTGTTACCAGTTCTTTGACCACCTTGTATATTCCTTTAGCGTCATTTCTGTTTAATCTCTCTTCGATGTTTGTACATTGCTCACATATTCACGCTTCTTTCACCTCTCTCATCTTTTGTTGTATCGCTTTCTTGAGCTCTTTGTATCTGCCGACCTCATCAGGTGGATGATTTTGGTTTTTCGGTGACCTTCTTCTATCACAAAAGTCTAGAATGTCTTTGGTCACCCATGGCTTCTGTTTTGTTTGGTGGCATCCCATGATCTCTGTTCCTGTATCTGTAAGAGTTGCGTTAAGAGACTCTGTTATTGTGTTACTCCAATTTAGGTCTCACCAATAATTTATATAGTTTGACTATTATTTCTTTGCTCGTATGTGAAATGCTTCTTTATATCATACCCAGCATTGCATTAGCCTTTTTCCCAGCCACCTGGACTAGCTTACACACCTTATCTGTATGATCTATTATAACTCCTATTTCTCTTTACTTTTCTATTGTCGTAATATTGTTCTCTTCCATCATTTAATTGTATTCATTATTGGATCTTCCAATGTGGATGACTGTACATTTTTCTACATCAAACTCCATCTGTCAGCTCTCGTACCATTTTTTAACTGAATCTCAATCCTCTGCCCCAGGAGAGATCCAACCGCATAATTTTGTGTCATCCGCGAACTTTGTAATCATGGATTTGATATCAATGTCCAAATCGTTTATATATATCAACAATAAAATTGGTCCCATTACCTATCCCTGAGGCTCACCACTTTTGTTTCTAAGAATCGACGTCACTGCACTCCGGGCGTACCCATAGGTGTTCAGTCTCTCTCATCAAATGGCGTAAGGTATGGATGCTGATGGTCCCGGCGTAAGGTATGTATGCTGATGGTCCCTGTAGCTCGCTGGTTGTACACTCTCCTGCGCCGTCCTCTCATGCGCCCCACTCCGCTCGAACCTCGTTTAATGTCGAAACTTTGCAGTCTGTAGATTGCTGCTTCATCTATTGCGGTGTACTCATCCAGCAGGCGGTCATTGATTGATTTCAAAACGCCACTTCTATCCATCACTAATGTGTCCATGATGGAAGCTTGTGAAGGCATGATGTCAGCTCTTTCATTGACCTGAACCCCAGCATGAGCAGGACATGTCAACCTCTGGCTGGAGGTTTGAGGCCTCAACAGCTGCTATCTACTCGTATCTAATCCATCTCTTCTGTACCTTCTGAAGTACGGCTTGCGCATCTGTCACGATGACTGCCCTTGTTATAGAAGTCTCAGATATCCATTTCAAGGGTGAGGTCACTACTTCCGTCTCCATTCTCATATTGGAGGCTGTTGACATGTATGCGCTACTACGTTCAGCAACGAGCTGTCCTCTCCCTCTAGCCGAGAAACCCCAGCCTGATGTCCCACTGCGCAGCACTGATCCGTCGGTGTAAATGACAGCGTCACTCTCCTGCATGTTCTCAGTTATCAGCAGATCACCTCGTGCTCTGCTCTCCGGTTGCTCCGTTCTCTGCATTCCTTCCCTAAGGTTATGATGACTCTCTGGTACTCTATCCTTCTATCACCAGTGTGGACCCATTCTTCTTCTTTGGCTATCGTCTCAGCTGGAGTGACGTGTCCGATTGTTGTCTGTGCATCCATGACGACCCTCACTTGATTCTTGATTTCATTTACGGATAGCAGATACAGTTTCTGTTGACTAAAAACAATAGATATTGGAGGAGCTAAGATTGGAGGAGCTAAGATTGGAGGAGCTAAGATTGGAGGAGCTAATATTGGAGGAGTTAAGATTGGATGAGCTAAGATTGAAGAAGCTAAGATTGGAGGAGTTAAGATTGGAGGAGCTAAGATTGGAGGAGTTAAGATTGGAGGAGCTAAGATTGGAGGAGCTAAGATTGGAGGAGCTAAGATTGAAGAAACAGATTAGAAAATTAGGCTGAAAGATGACATCGTGCATAGTGATACAGTAGGAATGGTGGCGACACGTAACGTAAAGAGAGATGGTTCATCCTAACTTGGATGGGTCTGCAGCTTCGTCTTCCCAGGATATCAGACTCATGTCCAAAGCTTCCATGCCCAAAGCCTCCATGTCCAAAGCCTCCATGTCCAAAGCCATCATGTCCAAAACCTCCATGTCCAAAGCTTCCGTGTCCAAAGCCTCCATGTCCAAAGCCTCCATGTCCAAAGCCTCAATGACAAAAGCCTCCATGTCACACTTTCACATATCTTTGAACTTCAACTATTGTCGGCGGACTGTTCTTGTGCCATCCGCCAACTCTGCAGATAGGATATCTTTAGGGATGCAACCAATAAACAGAGGTTTCCTCAGTAGAAGAGAAATAAGCAAGAAAACAAAGATGGATGTAAACCGCTCGACCTATGTGCCTGTCCTGACATATGGATGTGAGTCATGGGCAATGACTACAGCCCAAGAAAGGCAATTACAAACTTCAGAAATGAGGTACCTAAGAAAGGCGGTTCAGGTGACGAAAAGGGACAAGATCCGTAACCAGACAATACGTATCAATCTTGAAGTTCAACCCCTGCAGACACGAGTGGAGCAGTCCCAACTACAGTGGTTTGGCCATGTCTGTAGAATGGAAGAAGATCGGATACCAAAGCGATCATGGGAGATCAAAAGTCAAGGACGCAGACCCCGAGGACGTCCCAAAGTACGTTGGGAAGACAACATACGACAGTCCCTAAGATTGGAAAGAAGCCAGGAAAAAGACGGCGGATAGAGCAGTGTGTCGTTCTCTTTGGCAAACCTCTGTACCTCAAGGTAGAAGAGGAGCGACTAAGTAAGTAGGGATGTGACCACCTTTCATGCGACGAATGTGACCAAGCCATCGTATAATCTGCGTTGTCTAAGGGGATTGTACATGTTTGGGAGACCTGTTCGAGAGTGTCCCTCTTCGTTTATCACTCTGTCTCTCCGTGTAATTTCAAGAATGGATGACAGGCGCCGTAGCTGGAAGATGTAACGCATGTGCTCTTTTTTGAAATAATAAGTGTGAATAGGGATAGTGCTAATCTACTTAATCAGTACTTTGGCATTTTGGAAATTGTTTTTAAACAAATGGAGGGGACGGAAGTAGATAAATGTGTAGGTCAAGATGGTATTCAGTCACAATTGGTGTTGGAAACGAAAGACCTGTAAGCAAAATCATTGGCTATATTATGTTCTCAATCACTTACGAAGGGGATTGTTCCACGGGATTGAAAATATGCAAGAGTGATCCCCTTGTCCAAAAATAGGAGAAAAAATCAGATCCAGCAAATTATAGATATGTTACTAAATTGATAGCTGCAAAGAAGCCAGTAGATGCTATTTTTCCAGATTTTGCAAAGGTCTTTGATAAAGTAACATTAAATATTGATTAGGAAGTTGAAATCACTTGGGATAGGCGACGAAGATGCCAAATGAATAGAAAATTGGTGAACGGGAAGAAGACAGAGAGTGGACATAAATAAAGAATACTCTGAGTGGGGTGAGGTAAAAGACGTTGAGTGCCACGGGGATCGATTTGGGGATCAATTTTATTCTTGATATATATAAATGATTTGGTTAATGATTTCGGATCCACGATTGCAAAATTCGCAGGTGACACAAAACAATGCAGGCATATTGCATCTTAAGCTGAGGTGTATATATTGAGATAAAATTCAGGAATGAGCTTAGAGCTGGCAAATGCAGTTTAATATAGGTAAATGTAGATCCAATATAGAATATAATTACAGGATGGGACAGAACAATATTAGAAAGATGGAAAATGAAAGGGACGTAGGGATAAAATAGACCGTACAGGTAAAGTGAGGGAGCAAGTCCAGGTAGCAGTGGAAAAAGCAAGTGCAATGATAGGTATGATAAAAGTACATATTAAACATAGAAACAAGGAAGTGATAGCAATACTGAATGAATCATTAGTTCAACATAGATTGAATGATTCTGTGTTCAGGCGGGGAGCCCTTATCGTAAATGGGATATACACATGCTGGAAATGGTAGAGCGACAGAACATCTACAAATAAATTCAAGAAAGGGCCAGATAAGATACTAGGAATATTTTTGTTAGTTAGAGAGTGGTGATTGAGAGTGGTGAGTGAGAGTGGTGAGTGGTGAGTGAGAGTGGTGAATCTGAGTGGTGAATCTGAGTGGTGAATCTGAGTGGTGAGTGAGAGTGGTGAGTGAGAGTGGTGAATCTGAGTGGTGAATCTGAGTGGTGAGTGAGAGTGGTGAGTGAGAGTGGTGAGTGGTGAGTGAGAGTGGTGAGTGAGAGTGAGAGTGGTGAGTGAGAGTGGTGAGTGAGAGTGGTGAGTGAGAGTGGTGAGTGGTGAGTGGTGAGTGAGAGTGGTGAGTGAGAGTGAGAGTGGTGAGTGAGAGTGGTGATTGAGAGGGGTGAGTGAGAGTGGTGAGTGAGAGTGGTGAGTGAGAGTGGTGAGTGAGAGTGGTGAGTGAGAGTGGTGAGTGAGAGTGGTGAGTGAGAGTGGTGAGTGAGAGTTGTGAGTGAGAGTGAGAGTGGTGAGTGAGAGTGGTGAGTGAGAGTGGTGAGTGGTGAGTGAGAGTGGTGAGTGAGAGTGGTGAGTGAGAGTGGTGAGTGAGAGTGGTGAGTGAGAGTGGTGAGTGAGAGTGGTGAGTGAGAGTGGTGAGTGAGAGTGGTGAATGAGAGTGGTGAGTGGTGAGTGAGAGTGGTGAGTGAGAGTGAGAGTGGTGAGTAAGAGTGGTGAGTGAGAGTGGTGAGTGGTGAGTGAGAGTGGTGAGTGAGAGTGAGAGTGGTGAGTGAGAGTGGTGAGTGAGAGTGAGAGTGGTGAGTGAGAGTGGTGAGTGAGAGTGGTGAGTGAGAGTGGTGAGTGAGAGTGGTGAGTGAGAGTGAGAGTGGTGAGTGAGAGTGGTGAGTGGCGAGTGAGAGTGGTGAGTGGTGAGTGAGAGTGGTGAGTGGTGAGTGAGAGTGGTGAGTGAGAGTGAGAGTGGTGAGTGAGAGTGTTGAGTGAGAGTGGTGAGTGGTGAGTGAGAGTGGTGAGTGAGAGTGAGAGTGGTGAGTGAGAGTGGTGAGTGAGAGTGAGAGTGGTGAGTGAGAGTGGTGAGTGAGAGTGGTGAGTGGTGAGTGAGAGTGAGAGTGGTGAGTGAGAGTGGTGAGTGAGAGTGGTGAGTGAGAGTGGTGAGTGAGAGTGAGAGTGGTGAGTGAGAGTGGTGAGTGAGAGTGAGAGTGGTGAGTGAGAGTGGATAGTGAGAGTGGTGAGTGGTGAGTGAGAGTGGTGAGTGAGAGTGAGAGTTATGAGTGAGAGTGGTGAGTGAGAGTGAGAGTGGTGAGTGAGAGTGGTGAATGAGAGTGAGAGTGGTGAGTGAGAGTGAGAGTGGTGAGTGAGAGTGGTGAGTGGTGAGTGAGAGTGGTGAGTGGTGAGTGAGAGTGAGAGTGGTGAGTGAGAGTGGTGAGTGAGAGTGGTGACTGGTGAGTGAGAGTGGTGAATGAGAGTGAGAGTGGTGAGTGAGAGTGGTGAGTGAGAGTGGTTGGTGAGAGTGGTGAGTGAGAGTGGTGAGTGGTGAGTGAGAGTGGTGAGTGAGAGTGAGAGTGGTGAGTGAGAGTGGTGAGTGAGAGTGAGAGTGGTGAGTGAGAGTGAGAGTGGTGAGTGAGAGTGGTGAGTGGTGAGTGAGAGTAGTGAGTGGTGAGTGAGAGTGGTGAGTGGTGAGTGAGAGTGGTGAGTGGTGAGTGAGAGTGGTGAGTGAGAGTGAAAGTGGTGAGTGAGAGTGGTGAGTGGTGAGTGAGAGTGGTGAGTGAGAGTGGTGAGTGAGAGTGAGAGTCGTGAGTGAGAGTGGTGAGTGGCGAGTGAGAGTGGTGAGTGAGAGTGGTGAGTGAGAGTGGTGAATCTGAGTGGTGAATCTGAGTGGTGAATGTGAGTGGTGAGTGGTGAATCTGAGTGAGAGTGGTGAGTGAGAGTGGTGAGTGAGAGTGGTGAGTGAGAGTGGTGAGTGAGAGTGGTGAGTGAGAGTGGTGAGTGAGAGTGGTGAGGGAGAGTGGTGAGTGAGAGTGGTGAGTGAGAGTGGTGAGTGAGAGTGTGAATGTGAGTGGTGAATGTGAGTGGTGAGTGAGAGTGAGAGTGAGAGTGGTGAGTGAGAGTGGTGAGTGAGAGTGGTAAGTGAGAGGGGTGAGTGAGAGTGGTGAGTGAGAGTGGTGAGTGAGAGTGGTGAGTGAGAGTGGTGAGTGAGAGTGTGAATGTGAGTGGTGAATGTGAGTGGTGAGTGAGAGTGAGAGTGGTGAGTGAGAGTGGTGAGTGAGAGTGAGAGTGGTGAGTGAGAGTGGTGAATGTTTCTCACATCAAATAGTGGTAGCAGAACAAGTTAATACATTTAAGCATGTATATTGATAGCATATAGCTATTTTTAGATCAAGCTGAGTAATGGACACTGGTTGTATACAGTCACCTATACAAAGAAGTTCCGTTAACTGTCACCAACACGTGCTGTTGAGACGCCTAGATTCCATTTCTCAGTTAGCTCGATTTTTTGGGTCAGATTAAGTTCAAGCGTTTTCTTTTCATTCCTGTCACTTTCTGCCATTTTGAAATGAAAGGATTGCGAAACGATTTCACACGGTTACAATTCAGAAATCAGAGAAACACTCAGCATAGAACCTGACCGTCATAATAGCATGAGCCAGACTGAACCACAAACAAGATTAGTCTACCCAACTCAATTCAAAACAATCTTCAATATCGAACTATTATTTGTTCTGCTCTTTGAATCCTAAATCCGCACTCACGCCGGCAGTCAGGCACGTAGGCAAGCACAAACACATACATACTTACTTATATATTCAGTCCTGTTGTACATCAAACATACACACCTTGTTTCTTCCTCCCCCCACCCTCCTGGCCTGCCACTCGTGACAAGTCTGATGAAGCGAATAAGAATCTGCTAGAGCTATTAATTAAGCTAGTCATGCCAGGAAAATTGCCAATTCAACGTCCAAATTAATATTGCTCTAATATTAATTGTTTTCATGTCATATTAGTGTCTTAGTGGTGTGTGAATTATTATAGCCCATGTGTTTGCACGGTCCAATACCGGGGCACAGACAAATAGCTGTACAACCTTACAGTAATGTCGTAAGTACCGACTAAGGGGAGCTGGACATGGAACGGGCTACCCCATTGTCTAGACACTATACGTCGCCATGACAATAGGACCGGACCTGTCCACACCATGACAGATTGATAGAACAGTAACGACTCAATCAAGGCAGATCATTATTTTACGTCGAGTCGAGTCTAGTCATGTCTGTCTGTCTTTAGGGATGCGACCATCTTTCCTGCGACGAATATGACCAAGCCATCGTATAATCTGCGTTGTCTAAGGAGATTGTACATGTTTGGGAGACCTTTTCTGTCAAGTGCTCCTCTGTGTTTATCACTCTGTCTCTTCGTGTAATCTCAAGAATGGATGACAGGTGCCGTAGCTGGAAGGTTGACTAATGTCGACTGCCATACATGATCGTGCTGACGAAACAAGCAATGTAAACCTAGTCTTGGCTTTCATTGTACGTTTCTAGTCTTCCCAAACACGTGTGGTGGAACAGAGAAATGTAGCAGCAACTTTGCCAACGTGACTATCTTTTTCTGGGGAAAGAGAGAGAGAGATGGAGAGAGAGAAAGAGAATGAGAGAGAGTAAGGGAGAGATTGAGAGAGAAAGTGAGAGAGAGTGAGAGAGTGAGAGAGAGTGAGAGAGAGAGAGTAAGAGAGAGAATAAGAGAGAGATTGAGAGAGAGAAGAGTATTAGAAATAGAGAGAGCGTGAGAGATTGAGCGAGAGTGAGAGAGACAGTGAGAGAGTGAGAGAGAGTGAGAGAGAGAGAATAAGAGAGAGATTAAGAGAGAGAAGAGTTTTAGAGAAAGAGAGAGCGTGAGAGAGAGAGAGTGAGAGAAACTTAGACAGAGAGAGAGAGAAAGAACTTGTAGTTGATGGTGTAGAATGTAGAACATTTCACCCACTTAAGGAGAAAATGGCATAGCATGGAGATGCAGGAACTGAAATCTGTACCCAGGTCTCGTCTGCTTGTAACGGGATATCTGCAAGTGGAAAACACTGAGCACATCCATCAAACTTAGGATGTTTAACTGCCAACACAATATCAGTATTAACACAAACTCAGGATGTTTAACTGCCAACACAATATCAGTATTAACACAAACTCAGGATGTTTAACCGACCGACCGACCAACCGACGGACCGACAGACAGACAGATAGACGGACAGACGGATGGACGGACGGACGGACGGACCGATGGAAGGACCGACAGACAGACATATAGACGGACAGACTGATGGACGGACGTCCGTCCATCCGTCCTTCTGTATGTCTGTCTTTCTGTCCGTCCGTCCGCCCACCCGCCTGTCCGTCCGTCTATCTGTCTGTCTGTCTGTCTGTCGGTCCGTCCGTCGGTCGGTCCATCCGTCGGTCGGTCCATCCGTCGGTCGGTCCATCCGTCGGTGGGTCGGTCGGTCCGTCCGATCCCATCCGTCCGTCCGTTCGCCCGCCCGCCCAACCCGCCCACCCGTCCGTCCGCCCTTCCGTCCGTCCGTCCGTCGGTCTATCTGTCTGTCTATCAATCTATCTATCTGTCTGTCTATGTATTATCGGTGATGTCCCTGTTATGTATGCATGTTGTTGAGGCATATCAAGATTGTCCTGCGTTGTATCTCTTGGCCTGTCCGGCTGTCTGGTGCCACTTGGTTTCAACAGTATCCCTTGAGCTGGTAATCGTGTGCTGTTCGTTCTAAAGACATGTGCGATTATGCTATGTTGTTGTTGTGTTTTTGTGGGGTTTTTGGCCTTATGGCAAATTGTTGTTTGGCGTCTATTCTTATTTGTTTGTTTGATTACATTCTTTCCAGGCATTATTCAATCATTTTCTTAGAAAATTATTTTGAAAAAGTATTTTGCTTATTTTCGAGAGTTTTGGTGTTTTCGCAGCTTTCACGTCCATATGTTAATACTGATATTGTGTTACGGTTAAACAGCCTGAGTTTGTGTTAATACTGATATTGTGTTAGCAGTTAAACATCCTGAGTTTGTGTTAATACTCATATTGTGTTGGCAGTTAAACATCTTGCGTTTGTGTTAATACTGATATTGTGTTCGCAGTTAAACATCCTGAGTTTGTGTTAATACTGATATTGTGTTAGGAGTTAAACATCCTGAGTTTGTGTTAATACTCATATTGTGTTGGCAGTTAAACATCTTGCGTTTGTGTTAATACTGAAATTGTGTTGGCAGTTAAACATCCTGAGTTTGTGTTAATACTAATATTGTGTTGGCAGTTAAACATCCTGAGTTTGTGTTAATACTGATATTGTGTTGGCAGTTAAACAGCTTGAGTTTGTGTTGATAATGATATTGTGTTGGCAATTAAACATCCTGAGTTTGTGTTCATATTGATATTGTGTTGGCAGTTAAACATCCTGAGTTTGTGTTAATACTGATATTGTGTTGGGAATTAAACAGTTGAGTTTGTGTTAATACTGATATTGTGTTGGCAGTTAAACATCTTGCGGTTGTGTTAATACTGATATTGTGTTGGCAGTTAAACATCTTGAGTTTGTGTTAATACTTATATTGTGTTAGCAGTTAAACATCCTGAGTTTGTGTTAATACTGATATTGTGTTGGCAGTTAAACATCTTGCGTTTGTGTTAATACTGATATTGTGTTGGGAGTTAAACAGCTTGAGTTTGTGTTAATACTGATATTGTGTTGGCAGTTAAACATTTTGAGTTTGTGTTAATACTGATATTCTGTTGGCAGTTAAACATCCTGAGTTTGTGTTAATACTGATATTGTGTTGGCAGTTAAACATCCTGAGTTTGTGTTAATACTGATATTGTGTTGGCAGTTAAACATCCTAAGTTTGATGGATGTGCTCAGTGTTTTCCACTTGCAGATATCCCGTTACAAGCAGACGAGACCTGGGTACAGATTTCAGTTCCTGCATCTCCATGCTATGCCATTTTCTCCTTAAGTGGGTGAAATGTTCTACATTCTACACCATCAACTACAAGTTCTTTCTCTCTCTCTCTGTCTAAGTTTCTCTCACTCTCTCTCTCACTCTCTCTCACGCTCTCTCTATCTCTAATACTCTTCTCTCTCTTAATCTCTCTCTTATTCTCTCTCTCTCACTCTCTCTCACTCTCTCACTGTCTCTCTCACTCTCGCTCAATCTCTCACGCTCTCTCTATTTCTAATACTCTTCTCTCTCTCAATCTCTCTCTTATTCTCTCTCTTACTCTCTCTCACTCTCTCACGCTCTCTCTATTTCTAATACTCTTCTCTCTCCCAATCTCTCTCTTATTCTCTCTCTTACTCTCTCTCACTCTCTCACGCTCTCTCTATTTCTAATACTCTTCTCTCTCCCAATCTCTCTCTTATTCTCTCTCTTACTCTCTCTTTCTCCCTCTCTCTCTCACTCTCTCTCACTTTCTCTCTCAATCTCTCCCTTACTCTCTCTCATTCTCTCTCACTCTCTCTCACAATCTCTCTCGCTCTCTCATTCTCTTTCTCTCTCTCTCACAATCTCTCTCGCTCTCTCATTCTCTTTCTCTCTCTCCATCTCTCTCTCTCTCTTTCCCCAGAAAAAGATAGTCACGTTTGCAAAGTTGCTGCTACATTGCCCTGTTCCACCACACGTGTTTGGGAAGACCAGAAACTTACAATGAAAGCCAAGACTAGGTTTTCATTGCTTGTGTCGTCAGCACGATCATGTATGGCAGTCATCCTTAGGAGACGTCTGCCAAAAATGGGCACATGCGATTTACCTTCCAGCTACGGCCCCTGTCATCCATTCTTGAGATTACACGAAGACACAGAGTGATAAACACAGAGGAGCACTTGACAGAAAAGGTCTCTCAAACATGTATAATCTCCTTAGACAGCGCAGTTTATACGATGGCTTGGTCATATTCGTCGCAGGGAAGATGGTCGCATCCCTAAAGATAGCCTCTTTGCAGAGTTGGTGGATGGCACAAGAACAGTCCGCCGACAATAGTTGAAGTTCAAAGATGTGTGAAAGTGTGACATGGAGGCTTTGGTCATGGAGGCTTTGGACATGGAGGCTTTGGTCATGGAGGCTTTGGACATGGAGGCTTTGGTCATGGAGGCTTTGGATATGGAGGCTTTGGACATGGAGGCTTTGGTCATGGAGGCTTTGGTCATGGAGGCTTTGGTCATGGAGGCTTTGGACATGGAGGCTTTGGTCATGGAGGCTTTGGACATGGAGGCTTTGGTCATGGAGGCTTTGGACATGGAGGCTTTGGTCATGGAGGCTTTGGACATGGAGGCTTTGGTCATGGAGGCTTTGGACATGGAGGCTTTGGTCATGGAGGCTTTGGACATGGAGGCTTTGGTCATGGAGGCTTTGGTCATGGAGGCTTTGGTCATGGAGGCTTTAGTCATGGAGGCTTTGGACATGGAGGCTTTGGTCATGGAGGCTTTGGACATGGAGGCTTTGGTCATGGAGGCTTTGGTCATAGAGGCTTTGGACATGGAGGCTTTGGTCATGGAGGCTTTGGTCATGGAGGCTTTGGTCATGGAGGCTTTGGTCATGGAGGCTTTGGACATGGAGGCTTTGGACATGGAGGCTTTGGACATGGAGGCTTTGGTCATGGAGGCTTTGGTCATGGAGGCTTTGGACATGGAGGCTTTGGTCATGGAGGCTTTGGACATGGAGGCTTTGGACATGGAGGCTTTGGTCATGGAGGCTTTGGTCATGGAGGCTTTGGTCATGGAGGCTTTGGACATGGAGGCTTTGGACATGGAGGCTTTGGTCATGGAGGCTTTGGACATGGAGGCTTTGGTCATAGAGGCTTTGGTCATGGAGGCTTTGGACATGAGTCTGATATCCTGAGAAGACGAAGCTGCAGACCCGTCCCTGAGGAGCCAACTTATGATGGTTGAAAAGCAACTATTGCAACATGGAGAAGTGAAACAAAAAACGTCGCATGGAACAAGAACATCAATGATGTTATCACTCCAATGTCGCGTCATCGTCTTGCATGACTGAAAGGGCCTATTACTACTACCATCGTCTTGCATGACTGAAAGGGCCTATTACTACTACCATCGTCTTGCATGACTGAAAGGGCCTATTACTACTACCATCGAACTCAATGACTGAAAGGGCATATTACTACTACCATCGACCTCCATGACTGAAAGGGCCTATTACTACTACCATCGACCTCCATGACTGAAAGGGCCTATTACTACTACCATCGTCTTCCATGACTGAAAGGGCCTATTACTACTACCATCGACCTCCATGACTGAAAGGGCCTATTACTACTACCATCGAACTCAATGACTGAAAGGGCATATTACTACTACCATCGAACTCAATGACTGAAAGGGCCTATTACTACTACCATCGTCTTGCATGACTGAAAGGGCCTATTACTACTACCATCGACCTCCATGACTGAAAGGGCCTATTACTACTACCATCGACCTCCATGACTGAAAGGGCCTATTACTACTACCATCGTCTTCCATGACTGAAAGGGCCTATTACTACTACCATCGACCTCCATGACTGAAAGGGCCTATTACTACTACCATCGAACTCAATGACTGAAAGGGCCTATTACTACTACCATCGAACTCAATGACTGAAAGGGCCTATTACTACTACCATCGTCTTCCATGACTGAAAGGGCCTATTACTACTACCATCGAACTCAATGACTGAAAGGGCCTATTACTACTACCATCGAACTCAATGACTGAAAGGGCCTATTACTACTACCATCGAACTCAATGACTGAAAGGGCCTATTACTACTACCATCGACCTCCATGACTGAAAGGGCCTATTACTACTACCATCGACCTCCATGACTGAAAGGGCCTATTACTACTACCATCGACCTCCATGACTGAAAGGGCCTATTACTACTACCATCGAACTCAATGACTGAAAGGGTCTATTACTACTACCATCGAACTCAATGACTGAAAGGGCCTATTACTACTACCATCGAACTCAATGACTGAAAGGGCCTTTTACTACTATCATCGTCTTCCATGACTGAAAGGGCCTATTACTACTACCATCGACCTCCATGACTGGAAGGGCCTATTACTACTACCATCGTCTTCCCTGACTGAAAGGGCCTATTACTACTACCATCGTCTTCCATGACTGAAAGGGCCTATTACTACTACCATCGTCTTCCATGACTGAAAGGGCCTATTACTACTACCATCGTCTTCCCTGACTGAAAGAGCCTATTACTACTACCATCGTCTTCCCTGACTGAAAGGGCCAATTACTACTACCATCGTCTTCCCTGACTGAAAGGGCCTATTACTAATACCATCGTCTTCCCTGACTGAAAGGGCCTATTACTACTACCATCGTCTTCCCTGACTGAATGGGCCTATTACTACTACCATTGTCTTCCCTGGCTGAAAGGGCCTTTGACTACTACCATCGTCTTCCCTGACTGAAAGGGCCTATTACTACTACCATCGTCTTCCCTGACTGAAAGGGCCTATTACTACTACCATCGTCTTCCCTGACTGAAAGGGCCTATTACTACTACCATCGTCTTCCCTGACTGAAAGGGCCTATTACTACTACCATCGTCTTCCCTGACTGAAAGGGCCTATTACTACTACTATCGCAAGCGATGACGACAACAGCAGTCAAAGATGTTGTGTTGCACCTCACCGGTGAATCTGGGGGTGGCTGTATAGACCAATAATACCTCCTCCCACATGTATAACAGTCAAGGCCAGGGATGCAGGCGTCTGGTGTTGTGTTTCTCCGTATAGCTCGTTGTCTGCGAGAGTTGGAGACCCGGCGATCCTCGACAATGGAGGCGCCTATCGTGGTGGCTCTAGGCCGTGACTGGCGTGCCTGTGCTAGGAACTTCTATGAGTTTAAATCGACAGTTCTGAGCAGTGAGTTGAGGGTGGCATAACAAGTTGTGCTCAATACATCTCAAAATGCACAGGCCGTATAGCAAGAACAACCATCAGATCGGTGGATGGAAGAGAGTTCGCTGTACTAGACCTTACACAATAATAGTACCAGTGGCTGACAGAATGTCTGACGTAACCTTCTAGGCAAAGGCCTCCGTCCATCGTAGACGATTTTGGCATAATTAATTTTGCTAGCGCTATTTTTTAGTAAGGATAAACTGCGCTACTTTTTATCCTCACTCTCTCGTCTAGTGCCGCCCGACCCCAGTGGCAAGTCAAGAACAAGACGACTAGGGGGCGACTACGTGATGCAGGGGACTCCCCATCAAGCACCCATGAAAAAGACGGCGGAGTCCGGAGTCGAACCCACACCACCTGATCAATAGGACGACGGCTTAACCACTTCGCCACTGAATCCCACTAACCCTGTAATAATGTAGACAAATACACTAAACAAGGATGTGCATAGGGCTAGCAATTACATCATGTAAGATCACTGCTATTGTGGCCGTCACTGAAGTTGGTCGGACTACAGGCTTTCTGTAAAGGGACCAGTTGTTGTTGTTGATTAGATGTTTGCCTCACTACTTCCTACTGGTGGAGGCGCGCCCATTCCACCCCAGACCGTAGTCCTTTGGGCGATATCAGGACGCATAAGCCAGTGCTTGAATGTATGTTTATGTCAGTATGTACCTGTATGTGAGGTGAGAAGAGTTGCCCCCAGGGTTCTTAATAATCGGGGGGGGGGGGGGGGGGGGCAGGTGAACTGGTTTGTCAAATGCTTCACACAGAGGAAAGAAAGAGACGGACAACTATTATTCTGTCATTATCCACACACTGACGAAAAGACTATAGCAAATGTTAATTTATGTATTTACCGAACAAATTCATCAACTAATCAAATATGTATCATAACTACAATCAAATAGATTCTTGTCCGATGTCTGGCCAGCTTTCTCTTTTGAAATATTGTTTGACTACCACTGCCAGTCTCTCATTTATGTTTACTTCCCTTAATACTAATATGTATATCTAATCTCCCGTTGTTCGTTTCGTCTCTTTGGAGATCGACAATATTTTGTTTTGAGAAATGCCTTTAAAAAAATAATCTGCGAAAGAAAAATGTCCCAACAAAAAAATTATTTCGAATAGATACGAGTTGTTCTGTATGGCATCTCATCAAATATTTGTATAATCGCAATGGTAGTAGAAATCTCTGAGGGTCACTGAAAGCCAATATCAACCATTTTTACAAGAGGATTGCTTTATTGCATCGTATGACGTTAACATTAATAATAATACAAATAATAATAAAAAATCAACCACACAAAAGTATACACACTCATCAGATTAATTTTCATAAAACATCAAACAGCCATGCGAATGGTCAACCTTCTAGCTAACAATGTGCAATTCCGTTAGTAAACAATTGAAACAGTCAAATGTGCAGGGAATTCAAATAATCAGTTTAGGTGCCATCTCTACATCGAGAGTCGGCTGGTATAATCTGCCAGGCCTGTCCATCGTTTTTTTTGTTATCATCCCCTTTAGTGTTGTTAACCCTTCATCTTCCTTCCAGTATTGTGTAACAGAGTAACAGATCGTGGCTGTAGAGACAATTTATAGGTAGGAGCTTAGAAAAACATTTATTTATTTCTTCGTCGTAGGATTTGAGTCAGTGCAGCTGAACTCAGTCCAGCCAGAATTTGAGCAAACAAATCTAACCACGACGTAACCCGACGTAAGTTTCAGGCCATGTGTCAGAACCTGGAACGATAGTGATTAGTGAGACGTAGACTTGTTGCCTCCGACAAACCCACGTCGTCTGGAAAACAAGCGAATGGGATGGGGGATAATGGCAAGCAGACGGACAAAAACGCGCGCGGTTTTGGAAATGACGTGATCTGGGAGGAGATCGAATATAAATCCCGCGTAGAGAGCTCTGGTGCTCTTCTCCCCTCTTTTCTCTCTCTCTCTCTCTCTCTATCTCTCTTCTCACCTCAATCTGTTTCATTTGACTGTTCTACAGTCACACTCTTGCACAACTTTCCCACGCGCCCTCAGGGTGAGGCCCTTCCATTGCACCTTGGTTGGGTTGGCTTCTGAGAGCGCACAAACCTAGCATAGGTACATACAGACGCACACATACATCCAAGCACTGGTTTATGCGTCTTAATATCACTCAGTTGACTACAGTCTGCGGTGGAATAGGCGCGCCTACACCAGTAGAAACTAGTGAGGCAAACACGTAACATTTAAAAAAATGTTTAAAATGAGGATCATTACTTGATACAGGATTCGAAAGAGACGCTCAGTGGGGTGTAGGCGGAGGAGAGAGAAGATTTGACTTCAGGGATGACATGAGATAGACACAGAGAAAGAAGGTTTGACTTCAGAGATGACATGAGATAGACACAGAGAAAGAAGGTTTGACTTCAGAGATGACATGAGATAGACACAGAGAAAGAAGGTTTGACTTCAGAGATGACATGAGATAGACACAGAGAAAGAAGGTTTGACTTCAGAGATGACATGAGATAGACACAGAGAAAGAAGGTTTGACTTCAGAGATGACATGAGATAGACACAGAGAAAGAAGATTTGACTTCAGAGATGACATGAGATAGACACAGAGAAAGAAGATTTGACTTCAGAGAGGACATGAGATAGACACAGAGAGAGAAAATTTGTTTTCAGATGTGACATGAGATAGACACAGAGAGAGAAAATTTGACTTCGAGCATTTACTTGAGACAGAATTGGGAAGAGACGCTCAGTGGAGTGTAGGCGGCGGAAATATTTAGTTCAGGCAGATTTGAACTGATATTTAGGCGACGGAGAGAGGCAGTTGAGATAGTCACGCAGCAAGCTAATATTATGTAGTGGTCGTGATTACAAGTAGTCAGTAGTTTATAGAGGCAGTGCTCCAGTCATCCCACTGATCACGTCGACATCACCTTGATCACGTGAATGTAAGTCAGCAGTCGCAGCTAGAGGCAGTGTTTTAGTCATCCCACTGATCACGTTGACATCACCTTGATCACGTGAATGTAACTCGGCAGTCGCAGCTAGAGGCAGTGTTTTAGTCATCCCACTGATCACGTCGACATCACCTTGATCACGTGAATGTAACTCGGCAGTCGCAGCTAGAGGCAGTGTTTTAGTCATCTCACTGATCACGTCGACATCACCTTGATCACGTGAATGTAACTCGGCAGTCGCAGCTAGAGGCAGTGTTTTAGTCATCTCACTGATCACGTCGACATCACCTTGATCACGTGAATGTAACTCGGCAGTCGCAGCTAGAGGCAGTGTTTTAGTCATCTCACTGATCACGTCGACATCACCTTGATCACGTGAATGTAACTCGGCAGTCGCAGCTAGAGGCAGTGTTTTAGTCATCTCACTGATCACGTCGACATCACCTTGATCACGTGAATGTAACTCGGCAGTCGCAGCTAGAGGCAGTGTTTTAGTCATCTCACTGATCACGTCGACATCACCTTGATCACGTGAATGTAACTCGGCAGTCGCAGCTAGAGGCAGTGTTTTAGTCATCTCACTGATCACGTCGACATCACCTTGATCACGTGAATGTAACTCGGCAGTCGCAGCTAGAGGCAGTGTTTTAGTCATCTCACTGATCACGTCGACATCACCTTGATCACGTGAATGTAACTCGGCAGTCGCAGCTAGAGGCAGTGTTTTAGTCATCTCACTGATCACGTCGACATCACCTTGATCACGTGAATGTAACTCGGCAGTCGCAGCTAGAGGCAGTGTTTTAGTCATCTCACTGATCACGTCGACATCACCTTGATCACGTGAATGTAACTCGGCAGTCGCAGCTAGAGGCAGTGTTTTAGTCATCTCACTGATCACGTCGACATCACCTTGATCACGTGAATGTAACTCGGCAGTCGCAGCTAGAGGCAGTGTTTTAGTCATCTCACTGATCACGTCGACATCACCTTGATCACGTGAATGTAACTCGGCAGTCGCAGCTAGAGGCAGTGTTTTAGTCATCTCACTGATCACGTCGACATCACCTTGATCACGTGAATGTAACTCGGCAGTCGCAGCTAGAGGCAGTGTTTTAGTCATCTCACTGATCACGTCGACATCACCTTGATCACGTGAATGTAACTCGGCAGTCGCAGCTAGAGGCAGTGTTTTAGTCATCTCACTGATCACGTCGACATCACCTTGATCACGTGAATGTAACTCGGCAGTCGCAGCTAGAGGCAGTGTTTTAGTCATCTCACTGATCACGTCGACATCACCTTGATCACGTGAATGTAAGTCAGCAGTCGCAGCTAGAGGCAGTGTTTTAGTCATCCCACTGATCACGTCGACATCACCTTGATCACGTGAATGTAGCTCGGCAGTCGCAGCTAGAGGCAGTGTTTTAGTCATCCCACTGATCACGTCGACATCACCTTGATCACGTGAATGTAACTCGGCAGTCGCAGCTAGAGGCAGTGTTTTAGTCATCTCACTGATCACGTCGACATCACCTTGATCACGTGAATGTAACTCGGCAGTTGCAGCTAGAGGCAGTGTTTTAGTCATCTCACTGATCACGTCGACATCACCTTGATCACGTGAATGTAACTCGGCAGTCGCAGCTAGAGGCAGTGTTTTAGTCATCTCACTGATCACGTCGACATCACCTTGATCACGTGAATGTAACTCGGCAGTCGCAGCTAGAGGCAGTGTTTTAGTCATCTCACTGATCACGTCGACATCACCTTGATCACGTGAATGTAACTCGGCAGTCGCAGCTAGAGGCAGTGTTTTAGTCATCTCACTGATCACGTCGACATCACCTTGATCACGTGAATGTAACTCGGCAGTCGCAGCTAGAGGCAGTGTTTTAGTCATCTCACTGATCACGTCGACATCACCTTGATCACGTGAATGTAACTCGGCAGTCGCAGCTAGAGGCAGTGTTTTAGTCATCTCACTGATCACGTCGACATCACCTTGATCACGTGAATGTAACTCGGCAGTCGCAGCTAGAGGCAGTGTTTTAGTCATCTCACTGATCACGTCGACATCACCTTGATCACGTGAATGTAAGTCAGCAGTCGCAGCTAGAGGCAGTGTTTTAGTCATCCCACTGATCACGTCGACATCACCTTGATCACGTGAATGTAACTCGGCAGTCGCAGCTAGAGGCAGTGTTTTAGTCATCTCACTGATCACGTCGACATCACCTTGATCACGTGAATGTAACTCGGCAGTCGCAGCTAGAGGCAGTGTTTTAGTCATCTCACTGATCACGTCGACATCACCTTGATCACGTGAATGTAACTCGGCAGTCACAGCTAGAGGCAGTGTTTTAGTCATCTCACTGATCACGTCGACATCACCTTGATCACGTGAATGTAACTCGGCAGTCGCAGCTAGAGGCAGTGTTTTAGTCATCTCACTGATCACGTCGACATCACCTTGATCACGTGAATGTAACTCGGCAGTCGCAGCTAGAGGCAGTGTTTTAGTCATCTCACTGATCACGTCGACATCACCTTGATCACGTGAATGTAAGTCAGCAGTCGCAGCTAGAGGCAGTGTTTTAGTCATCCCACTGATCACGTCGACATCACCTTGATCACGTGAATGTAACTCGGCAGTCGCAGCTAGAGGCAGTGTTTTAGTCATCTCACTGATCACGTCGACATCACCTTGATCACGTGAATGTAACTCGGCAGTCGCAGCTAGAGGCAGTGTTTTAGTCATCTCACTGATCACGTCGACATCACCTTGATCACGTGAATGTAACTCGGCAGTCGCAGCTAGAGGCAGTGTTTTAGTCATCTCACTGATCACGTCGACATCACCTTGATCACGTGAATGTAACTCGGCAGTCGCAGCTAGAGGCAGTGTTTTAGTCGTCTCACTGATCACGTCGACATCACCTTGATCACGTGAATGTAACTCGGCAGTCGCAGCTAGAGGCAGTGTTTTAGTCGTCTCACTGATCACGTCGACATCACCTTGATCACGTGAATGTAACTCGGCAGTCGCAGCTAGAGGCAGTGTTTTAGTCGTCTCACTGATCACGTCGACATCACCTTGATCACGTGAATGTAACTCGGCAGTCGCAGCTAGAGGCAGTGTTTTAGTCATCTCACTGATCACGTCGACATCACCTTGATCACGTGAATGTAACTCGGCAGTCGCAGCTAGAGGCAGTGTTTTAGTCATCTCACTGATCACGTCGACATCACCTTGATCACGTGAATGTAACTCGGCAGTCGCAGCTAGAGGCAGTGTTTTAGTCATCTCACTGATCACGTCGACATCACCTTGATCACGTGAATGTAACTCGGCAGTCGCAGCTAGAGGCAGTGTTTTAGTCATCTCACTGATCACGTCGACATCACCTTGATCACGTGAATGTAACTCGGCAGTCGCAGCTAGAGGCAGTGTTTTAGTCGTCTCACTGATCACGTCGACATCACCTTGATCACGTGAATGTAACTCGGCAGTCGCAGCTAGAGGCAGTGTTTTAGTCATCTCACTGATCACGTCGACATCACCTTGATCACGTGAATGTAACTCGGCAGTCGCAGCTAGAGGCAGTGTTTTAGTCGTCCCACTGATCACGTCGACATCACCTTGATCACGTGAATGTAACTCGGCAGTCGCAGCTAGAGGCAGTCTTACTGTGATCCCACTGATTATATTTCATGCAGTCTATCCTGACCACGTTGAGACCACTTTGATCTACCGCCAACAAAGAGGAACATGGCCACGGACGTCATACTGGGTTTAGAACCTATGAACTTCACCATCAGCGGCAATCTGCAACTAAGTTCGATCGTATTAGACCAGATTAGCAGACCAGATTAGGAGAGTAGATCAACAGACCAGATTAGCAGACCTGATTAGGAGAATAGATCAGCAGACCAGATTAGGAGAATAGGGCATTGTGACGTATAAATGGTGAGAGAAAAAATTTAAGTTTTTAGAGAGTTTATAGTTGGCAGTGTTTCTTGATTAAATAATATGTTGTATTGTGTTTATATTTAGTGTTACTTGAATTTGTTTAGAGTGAGTGTAGAGTGAAATAGAATAGAGCAGACCCCTTTACCATCTGCGACAGAGCTCCATCAAATCAACCGGCTCTGGCACAATTGTTGTCAGCAAGGTCTTATGTCACTTTCATGTGACCAAAATATTTCATCAAGTGGACTCAGATTTCGTTCATCAATTCCCATTACACTTCTAATTTCTCATAGACTTAATCACTTTATTTTTACATTTCCAGGAGATCTTCTTCCCCCCCCCCCCCCCCCCCCCGCCCCCATGCGTTCCAGTATTTGATCGTCTTCTTTGTCAATTATCAGTTTTAGTTTTCTCAGTGTTATTGTGAAGTCCTTATATCTGACGTGTTCTTTACTTGATTCAGCAAACCCTGTAGTTCTTGGTCACTTTGACTCAGCAGAACTGTTGGTTGGATTCTTTTTTCTCTCTCTCTCTCTCTCTCTCTACTGGTGATATGGAACGTTTTGCTCTCTCTCTCTCTACTGGTGATTGGGGACTTTTCACTCTTTCTCTCTCTCTCTCTCTATTGGTGATATGGAACGTTTTGTTCTCTGTCTCTCTACTGGTGATTGGGGACTTTTCGCTCTCTCTCTCTCTCTACTGGTGATTGGGGACTTTTCGCTCTCTCTCTCTCTCTACTGGTGATTGGGGACTTTTTTTTTCTCTCTCTCTCTCTCTACTGGTGATTGGGGAATTTTCTCTCTGTCTACTGGTGATTGAGGACCTTTCTACTGTGATTGGGGACTTCTATCTCCCTCTACTGGTAATTGGGAACTTCTCTCTCTCTCTCTACTGGTGATTGGGGACTTTTCTCTTTCTCTACCTCTACTGGTGATTGGGGACTTTTCTCTCTCTCTACTTGTGATTGGGGACTTTTCTGTCTCTCTCTGCTGGTGATTGAGGACTTTTCTGTCTCTCTCTACTGGTGATTGGGGACTTTTCTCTCTCTCTCTACTGGTGATTGGAGACTTTTCTCTTGCTCTCTACTGGTGATTGGGTACCTTTCTTTCTCTCTCTCTACTGGTGATTGGGGACTTTTCTGTCTCTCTCTACTGGTGATTGAGGACTTTTCTGTCTCTCTCTACTGGTGATTGGGGACTTTTCTCTCTCTCTCTACTGGTGATTGGAGACTTTTCTCTTGCTCTCTACTGGTGATTGGGTACCTTTCTTTCTCTCTCTCTCTACTGGTGATTGGGGACTTTTCTGTCTCTCTCTACTGGTGATTGAGGACTTTTCTGTCTCTCTCTACTGGTGATTGGGGACTTTTCTCTCTCTCTCTACTGGTGATTGGAGACTTTTCTCTTGCTCTCTACTGGTGATTGGGTACCTTTCTTTCTCTCTCTCTACTGGTGATTGATGGTTTTTCTCATTCTCTCTCTCCTGGTGATTGATGACTTTTCTCCTTTTATGTCTCCTGGTGAATGATGACTTTTCTCATTCTCTCTCTCTCTCTCTCTCTCTACTGTTGATTGATAGCATTTATAATTCTTATACTGGCCCCCATCTATTTGCCTTCCTTAACACCCCCGCCCCCCCCCCCCTCGCATCACTTTCTTTTTGGTTCCTCCACTTGGATCACTATTTTGTCTTTTTTGTATTTGGCCGCCACTGGCTTATCCGCTTATCCAGCCCTTTCCCACTCACTTCTTATGATCTCCTGGCCACCGTATCTGACCATTGTCCGTCATTTAGAGTCAAGCATTCGACCTGATAAGTCACGATGTTAGACACTATATCATATAAGAAGACAATTTTTTCATTCTATTATTTTCTTAATTCAGCATTGTTATTTGTTGTCCCTGATGAAGGCCTATTGGTCGTAACGCAGGTTTCGTTTGTGTTCTCGTCTTGGTGCGGTATCTGACCATACCCATTAAAAAGTTTTGTATTCAATTAAATTTTCATCAACTTTAACAATTTTGTTTCAATATTTTTTCTCCCTAGTTGGAGGCGCCACAGACACACAGTGCTGTGTGTTAAGTCAGCTTTCATGAACGTATATATATATATATTGTATAATGTGTGGAGTAAATAAGTGAATGTTTTGTAGTTGACCTATTATAAACGTACAGATGCTAGGTTTTTATAATTTGACCAGAATGTATGTATTTTTACATGATAAGAATGTCCTGCTATGGATAACAAGTGCAATGTTGGTCTAGCTTATGCTCACAATATAGAGTTATCACTGCAATAATGGATGTCAATTATAACCAAGCACCCGAGGGTTGGACACAAATTGTTTCCATGAACCTTGTTGGTGTCTTATCCTTAATTTTTATTTTTCATGAATACTGCACATATTGATTATATTAGATATTGGAGACTGATTTCCTTCTACAACTGATATCGTTTCGCCTGACATCGGGAAACTTTAGAACTGACATCTATTTAATCTATTTACTTGACATCGGTAAACTTTAGAACACCTGACATCTATTTACCTGACATCGGAACATTTTAGAACTGACATCTATTCGCCTGACATCGTCCAAAGTTAGAGCAGTGATTCTATTTTCTGATATTTGTCCTCTTCTAAATGAGGTTTCCATGAACCACGGGGGTTCAAATTGAAAATCAATCTCCAACACTGTATCCTCAACCATTGTCAATCATCAATTTCCAAAAATGTGTTCGTGGTAGTGAAAGAGTTGATATTCGAGTCTAAAAAACATGCCAGGGTTTGTGGTAGTGAAAGAGTTGATATTCCAGCCTAAAAAAACATGCCAGGATTTGTGGTAGTGAAAGAGTTGATATTCCAGCCTTAAAGGCATGCCAGGATTTGTGGTAGTGAAAGAGTTGATATTCCAGCCTTAAAGGCATGCCGGACTTTGCAGTAGTTCTTAGTCAACCTCTATTTCTACAGGGGTAGATGTCCCTGTTCAGGTCCCAGTTCTGGTATGAGCTGTATGTAGCCTGGAGAACAATTTACTGCTTAGCAGGCTAGGCTTGAGCAACTTATTACTCCGCTGCATTGGGACAAGTGCCATTGAGGGTGGTTAACCGATGTGTGAGTCCATCTTAATAGACTCAAACACTAGAGCAAAGTAGACCCACAGCCTGTTAGGCGTCATCTATGCTGCTCTTAACAAACCACCTAACCATGTTCGGTGTTATGCCATGTCACACAGTTAGTCACCTCTTATGACATGCTCTCTGTGGGACAGTGGTGCTATTCTTATCTTTGTCACACACAAAGAGCCCGGCAGACCACTCAAGATTTTATAGTAGTGAGAGCTGATATTCCAACCTCATAGACATGCCAGGGTTTGTGGTAGTGAAAGAGCTGAGATCCCAGTCTCGGATGAACATTGGATATGGATACGGCTGACATATGGAAGTCGAGCAGTGGATGTCGTTTGGTTGATGAATCACCAATGCTACTATCTACAATTGACGATCCACCATTGCTACTACCTACAATCAATGAAACACCATTGCTACTACCTACACTCAATGAAACACCATTGCTACTACCTACACTCAATGAAACACCATTGCTACTACCTACAATCAATGAAACACCATTGCTACTACCTACACTCAATGAAACACCATTGCTACTACCTACAATCAATGAAACACCATTGCTACTACCTACAATCAATGAAACACCATTGCTACTACCTACAATCAATGAAACACCATTGCTACTACCTACACTCAATGAAACACCATTGCTACTACCTACAATCAATGAAACACCATTGCTACTACCTACAATCAATGAAACACCATTGCTACTACCTACAATCAATGAAACACCATTGCTACTACCTACACTCAATGAAACACCATTGCTACTACATACACTCAATGAAACACCATTGCTACTACCTACAATCAATGAAACACCATTGCTACTACCTACACTCAATGAAACACCATTGCTACTACCTACAATCAATGAAACACCATTGCTACTACCTACAATCAATGAAACACCTTTGCTACTACCTACACTCAATGAAACACCATTGCTACTACCTACAATCAATGAAACACCTTTGCTACTACCTACAATCAATGAAACACCATTGCTACTACCTACAATCAATGAAACACCATTGCTACTACCTACACTCAATGAAACACCATTGCTACTACCTACAATCAATGAAACACCATTGCTACTACCTACACTCAATGAAACACCATTGCTACTACCTACACTCAATGAAACACCATTGCTACTACCTACAATCAATGAAACACCATTGCTACTACCTACACTCAATGAAACACCATTGCTACTACCTACACTCAATGAAACACCATTGCTACTACCTACAATCAATGAAACACCATTGCTACTACCTACACTCAATGAAACACCATTGCTACTACCTACAATCAATGAAACACCATTGCTACTACCTACAATCAATGAAACACCATTGCTACTACCTACAATCAATGAAACACCATTGCTACTACCTACAATCAATGAAACACCATTGCTACTACCTACAATCAATGAAACACCATTGCTACTACCTACACTCAATGAAACACCATTGCTACTACCTACAATCAATGAAACACCATTGCTACTACCTACACTCAATGAAACACCATTGCTACTACATACACTCAATGAAACACCATTGCTACTACCTACAATCAATGAAACACCATTGCTACTACCTACACTCAATGAAACACCATTGCTACTACCTACAATCAATGAAACACCATTGCTACTACCTACAATCAATGAAACACCTTTGCTACTACCTACACTCAATGAAACACCATTGCTACTACCTACAATCAATGAAACACCTTTGCTACTACCTACAATCAATGAAACACCATTGCTACTACCTACAATCAATGAAACACCATTGCTACTACCTACAATCAATGAAACACCATTGCTACTACCTACAATCAATGAAACACCATTGCTACTACCTACACTCAATGAAACACCATTGCTACTACCTACAATCAATGAAACACCATTGCTACTACCTACAATCAATGAAACACCATTGCTACTACCTACACTCAATGAAACACCATTGCTACTACCTACAATCAATGAAACACCATTGCTACTACCTACAATCAATGAAACACCATTGCTACTACCTACAATCAATGAAACACCATTGCTACTACCTACAATCAATGAAACACCATTGCTACTACCTACAATCAATGAAACACCATTGCTACTACCTACAATCAATGAAACACCATTGCTACTACCTACAATTAATAAAACACCTTTGCTACTACCTACAATCAATGAAACACCTTTGCTACTACCTACTTACACTACTGTGTTTATTCCCATTGCTGAGGAACAGGAGTGTGTATAACCAGTGAGCAGCAGGAAGCATCCACTCTTGGCCATAAGCTGAAAGAGATTGAGCACCTATGAGTCTGCATGCAGTGCGAAGACGTAATTTGGTAACAGAACAGTTTACTCAAACTTTGGCCTAGCTGCTAATGCATTTCGACTAGTCTTATAAACACTGGCTTCATTAACAATAATGTACGAGAGTGATTTGAAATGTTTGACCTCCAGTGCCATAACTATGACAAAAGTGCTTAGAGCCATGTGACACATATGTGACAATTATCTCTAATGAAGTGACAAGAGGGGCATGTAATGGCATCTGTCTGGAACGTGACACATGTGCACAGCAGACGGTCAAATGGTGGCCTAAATAGTTGAAGCAACATGCTCTCATTGGATTCCTGGCGGCGGGAGGTTGTTTACCCATCGACATACATCGAAGGTTGTGTACCCATCGACATACATCAAAGGTTGTGTACCCATCGACATACATCAAAAGTTGTTTACCCATCGACATACATCGAAGGTTGTGTACCCATCGACATACATCGAAGGTTGTGTATCCATCGACATACATCAAAGAATGACTGCGGTATATGGTGGCGCCTGTGTGGATGTCAGTACTGTCAAGAGGTGGGAACAGACTGTAAAAGGCAACAATCCAGCCATGATGAGCGTGCATGACAAGGCTCGTAGCGTCGACCGATCATAGCTGTGAAACACAGCACCAAGCTCGCACGGACAAACTTATTCGTGCCAATCGCTTTGTCAAGCTGAAAAATATCCCCGCAATACTTATGATTTCAATTGAGTGAATCCATCATATTGTCCGTATAGAAAAGTGTGTGCAAGATAGGTCCCTTGCATGCTGACACCGGATATGAAACAGTACCAACAGCAAGTACGCCAGGTATATCTGATGCAATATGAACAGGAAGGCGATGCCTTTTATCCACTGAATTTTCATTGGCAACGAATCATAGGCACAACATTATGACCCAGAAAACAGATGCCAGTCTGTGGAGTACAGACATAAGAACTTACTTACCTAAAACAAATGCCAGGCTGTGGAGTACAGACATAAGAACTTACCTACCTAAAACAAATGCCAGTCTGTGGAGTACAGACATAAGAACTTACTTACCTAAAACAAATGCCAGGCTGTGGAGTACAGACATAAGAACTTACCTACCTAAAACAAATGCCAGTCTGTGGAGTACAGACGTAAGAACTTACTTACCTAAAACAAATGCCAGTCTGTGGAGTACAGACATAAGAACTTACCTACCTAAAATAAATGCCAGTCTGTGGAGTACAGACATAAGAACTTACCTACCTAAAACAAATGCCAGTCTGTGGAGTACAGACATAAGAACTTACTTACCTAAAACAAATGCCAGTCTGTGGAGTACAGACATAAGAACTTACCTACCTAAAACAAATGCCAGTCTGTGGAGTACAGACATAAGAACTTACCTACCTAAAACAAATGCCAGTCTGTGGAGTAAAGACATAAGAACTTACCTACCTAAAACAAATGCCAGTCTGTGGAGTACAGACATAAGAACTTACCTACCTAAAAGAAATTCATGGTCATTGCCCCGGCACGTGATGATGACTATCTTTTGGGACCGCAAGGACGTAGTCTACACTGAATTTTTGGAGAACGACAATACCATTAACTCTGACCGTTATGTGACAACATTTCAGATACTTTGAGCATCATTGCTGTGTGTTCGTGTTCGTGTGAGAAAGTACGCAATTCTTCAGCAAGACAATGATCACCCACACAAGAGTCGACAAACAGTGGTTACAGGAGCGTCTCAAGTTTGACAACATTTTACCGCACCCATTGCACGGCCCTGATCTGGCACCTTGTGACTTTTTTCTCTTCTTGAAGCTAAAGGAATACCTCAAGGGACACCATTATGCTTCTGACGAGAAGGTGCAAGCAGATGTGTGCACTTGGTTTCAGGAGAAGACGTCTGATTATTTATCTCGACGGGATGCAACAACTTGTCCAACGTTGGCGTTTGTGTGGGGACCGCAATGATGGAGACGTTGACAAATAATGACACATCACCTAAACGCATTCCAAGCTTAAGAAAATGCATGCTCATGTGTAAATCTTGCACATAAGTGAAAACTATCTCCTCAAAGGCAAAACTTTTCAAATCGCCCTCGTACATCTATTAAAATGATAATATGTATTGAATTTCAACATTTCGTAAATTGTGTGCAACCTTATGGGAAGGCAAGCAGAAATGTGTTTGCAGATAGTCAATTTCACAATGAGCAAACTCTTAATTATGAACATATTATCATACTCTCAATGGAAATAATCTACTACTTTCAAGCTCACATTATCCATTACAAACCTTCAAATGGTTTTAGTTCGTATGTACTCACAGACAGACAAAGAATGATAAAATTAACTTATGAAGAAAAACAAAAGCACACTGACTCCTGAACCATCAGCTTCCAGACAACTGTCTGCTGTATTGGACATATTGTGCTCTGGGGTAAAAGGTTGGTACTGCAGTGAAGTGGACTCCATTCATGAGAAAATGTACAAATACAAAAAACGTGTATAATAATTACATCCTGCAATAAGACACCAACTACAGCAATCTTTCATGGGTCTTGCAATATCAAGACGCAATAATTCATGTCAAGTCTTGCAATAATTCATGTCAAATCTTGTAATAACAAGACTAGCAATAATTCATGTCACGTCTTGCATTAACAAGACCAGCAATAATTCATGTCAAATCTTGTAATAACAAGACCAGCAATAATTCATGTCACGTCTTGCATTAACAAGACTAGCAATAATTCATGTCACGTCTTGTAATAACAAGACCAGCAATAATTCATGTCACGTCTTGCAATAACAAGACCAGCAATAATTCATGTCACGTCTTGTAATAACAAGACCAGCAATAATTCATGTCACGTCTTGTAATAACAAGACCAGCAATAATTCATGTCACGTCTTGTAATAACAAGACCAGCAATAATTCATGTCACGTCTTGTAATAACAAGACCAGCAATAATTCATGTCACGTCTTGTAATAACAAGACCAGCAATAATTCATGTCACGTCTTGTAATAACAAGACCAGCAATAATTCATGTCACGTCTTGTAATAACAAGACCAGCAATAATTCATGTCACGTCTTGTAATAACAAGACTAGCAATAATTCATGTCACGTCTTGTAATAACAAGACCAGCAATAATTCATGTCACGTCTTGTAATAGCAAGAACAAAAAGAACAAATTTAATTTAATTGGTAAATGCTCAGGAATAAACAAAATCAGCTAAATGATCTGCCAACAGAAAATGTTTGTCAAGGACCAACAATGCTAAAACTCAGCTAAAATAAGATGCTGTCAAGGTATGGCAATCATAAAAGTCAACTATGTCACTCACCTTGTACATGGTCCAGCAATAAATAACAAAAATCAGTTTTCAACTCAACCACAATGTCAAATATAATGACAACAAAAATCTGCTACATAACAAAATCAATGTTTGTAAGGATCCAGCGATGAGAAACCTCAGCTGAAGTAATTTATATTGTAAAAGTGTAGTAATAAATGAAAGAATCAGCTATGGAAGGTCAGCAACAATGTAAAATCCTATATAAACAAAAAGTAGCTAAATTCAGACAAGTTGTACATGACCATTATTAGCAAAATCAATCAGTTACTGTAAACCAGTTATTACAACTTCTGAAATTGTAAAAACAAAATCAGATAGAAGAAAAATCTTTCTAAATATCCAGCAGCAACTAAATCAGCCATTGTAAACGATTATGTAAAGTAATATAAAAACTTAAATCAGTTGAAATCAATTGAGATCCAGCAAGTAAACAAAACTAGGTCAAGTAAACCATTAATCAGCCAGAGCAAATCACTTACTAAAGACAGAGAAAATCAGGCAGGGACAATTACTGTGTACTGATCAAAGAGGAAACCAAAATAACAACTTAAGAAAATATTGAGTCTGTCAATTACCATGTACTGGTCAAAGAGGAAACCAAAATAACAACTTAAGAAAATATTGAGTCTATCAATTACTGTGTACAAGTCCTCCTAGTCAAAAGGACATGGATTTAAACTTAAAAATGCACCTAGGTTTTCTGTATCCAGTATGAGCTAACAGCTCATCTGCATGCTACATTGTGACTACCAGGGCAAGCAGCCATGCCAATCCGTCGTCCTGCAGACACCAGCAATGGGAAGCATGTTGTTGTGTACAGGTTCAACACAAGTCTGTTCAACACTAATGTCAGTCAAACACTTAGAGAGTCACCAAACCAGGTCAAGGTGATAATCTTGTAATATTGCTTGGAAAAAAACAAATAGCTAAACTAAGCTATGCTGATAGGTTCCTGAGTTGATAGGTCCCAGATCTCATAGATCCAAGATCCTATTGATAGTCAATAGGTCACACGGTCAATAGATTCCAGAGCTGATGGATAAGTTCCACAACTGGTTGACAGGTTCGAGATCTCAGTTAGCGTTAGCTCAGTTCATAGCGAGCAATTCGCTATTTTCTGTGGTAACAGCGTACCTCGGTTTGAATCGCTTCCGGAGACAAAAATCCTGGTTGTGATTTTAATCGGGGACCGCTTCTCCAGTTAACCCAGCTGTAAATGGGAACCTGATGCATGAGTTAGGGAAAGTAAAAAAAAACAGCAAGGAAGGGCACTGTCCACCCAACCTCTCACAGGCTGCAGCTTAGTACAATGGGGTCTTTAAAAACTCTTTTTCCAACCAGTGGTTAATTCTGCTGAATCACCACTTGACTTTACTAGAGCTGATCACTAGGTTACAGAGCTGATTGATAGCTTCCAGAGGCACTAACAAAAACTATATTTATTGCTATGTCAAGGCCATGTAGCAATAATTTACTGTCATCTCATGTTTTTGATCTACACAGAGGACCAGATCTACACAGAGGACCTGATCTACAAAAAGGACCTGATCTACACAGAGGACCTGATCTACACAGAGGATCTGATCTACACAGAGGACCTGATCTACACAAAGAAACCTGACCAAATGTGACATACTGAAATATCATTGATAGTGTCAAATCTACAGGCACTTAAAATAGCAATCTTTGTTTCTCACTTAGGTAATAACTTCTGGTCTATTCTGTTAAGAATCAATGTCGCTGCACACCGGGCAGACCCTCGGTGCTCAGTGCTCCGAAAATTGTAAAGGGTGTAGACACTGATGGTTCCCATATCTTGCTGGTTGTACACACTCCTGCTCCGTCTTCCGTGTGCCCCTGTCTGCTAAACCCACATCTGAATTCAAAACTTAGCAACCTATGGATTATTGGTTCGTTGATTTGGCACAAGAACTGTCACTCAAACAAAATAATGTGTCCCGATACATTTTACAAAAGACTAAAACAACATTACACTGTCTCATTAGTGCAAAATGGATAATGGCAATTAAATGTGACATAAAAAAGGGGCTGACAGGGAAACACAAATTGGTCAAAGTTAAGATACAATATTTAAGCTATTATAGTCATTTCTCAGAAATAACCAAATGCACCAATGTAGTAAATATTGCCATGCAGTTACCAAGATTTTACAACTTATATAATCAAAGTGTTAAAGTCGATTATATTCACACAATCTATGAATAAGGCAAACAAAAACACAACCTTGTTTTCCTCCCACATAATAATGACATCCAAACACATTCTACTAATATTGTTACATACATTATTTTTAAACAGTCCAACGATACAAGAAATGTTTGTTGCTGAAAAAGCCAAACCGAGTCTTATGGAAGACCTCTTGTGAGAGCTAGGTAACCTTTTGTTGTCTGGTTCTCTTGCAACATCAACAATTAAAACAGGCCGCCAACAGACCCTCAATTTCTTTTCATTATCTTTCATCAACAGGAAGTGATACTTAGTTGTTGCATCTTTATACTATCAGACATATACCCCATTCCAAATCATTGAATATAGAAATAGGATAAGTTGTATACTGCTGAAAAAGTACACCATTTTTGGCCTAAAATGTGTTACGATAATGTCCTTTCAGGGCAGAACAACAAATGCAGTTCGGTAGAAACAGTTGAATAAATGATTGATTACAAATATTCATGTTCAGATAATTCAAAATACTTATTATTGATATGAAACATGAAATTGGTTCAAAAAAGTTTCAAATGTCGCTTTATATAATAACATTCACAGATATTTTCAAACATGACAAATTCTTGGTAAACAATGATTTGCTTATTGATTTAAGTAGAATTATCGTAGCCAATCAGCTTTCAGATCTTTAAGGAATGCTGAGGAGGGTCATTATTTTATTTTAAATGAGCTAAAAATATTAAACAAAAGACAAATGGAAATCTATCGGTTAAAGGTTCAAACTATGAGGCTTTTCATGAGACAGATGTGTTAGTCCTTAATGAAAGACCATTGATGAAAACATTGGAACATATGCAAATGCTAGCAACCTACTTTTGTTGATCAACCATCATCGGTACTCCCACAGACACATTCAGTAACATAATACAAAACTGTTAGAAGCAACAGAGTTTTGTGAGTGGGGAATGTACAACAAAAGTCATGGATGGAAGTAATAGAGCTTTGTGAGTAGGGGTAATACAGCCATTAAGTGGTGGTAACATGTTCAATGTGAATGACACAATCAATTAAATATATATTTGGATCCATTCTCATTTTTAAATCACAACAAATACAATAGTGAATGGAGAAATTGTATAAAACACTTCAAGTGCACTGATATCAAGCTGAAATATGCTGATACAGTCCTGAGGACAAATCAAGGGAAGATAAATATACTGGCTGTGGCTGATATGTGAACATGAGTGCAATTAAGTGGTTATCAATATTGAATAAACATTAGCACCATTGAACCATCACAACTCTGTAGGAAACATTTTTGTAGATGAAAATTGTGAGTTTTTTCTGAGATAAAATAAATAATTGTAGAATTATTATTATCATTGGACAATAAAGCAATGGAACCCAAAAAGGTGAAGTGAGCAACTATAGAGATTACTAAGAACAGAGAAATGCTGAAGGATTTTGTCTGCAGCAAAGAAAACCATAAAGGCTAGAACTGCTCAAGAAGATATTTATAATTTTATTCAACTTTTAAACCTCGGATCAGGGCAAGAACAGAACAAGCAAAAGAATACAGTCAGGCACTGTTGCAGTAAGCTGACTTCCATTATTATTCTCTTGATATCAAACATGGACAAATGCATCCTGACACACACATGTTTCATATAGGCATTAGGGTGAACAGTAAAATGTAGAAAGAAATACCAGAATTATAAATACTGAGATGGAAATGATCCTTTGTAGCTAATGGTTCTCTAACATGCTCGAATGTCTGAGAATGTTTTCTATTGAATGCTCCATTCTTGGTGGGTTTTTTTTATATTCCATCCCTTGTAGTTAATGGTTCTATAACATGTTCAGGTTTATATAAACGTTTTCCGGTGAATGCTCCATTTTTGCTGATTGCTTACTCATCCATTGTGGCTAATGTGCCACTGTATAGCAGGATTTATATAACTCTTTCAAGTTTAATTTATAATGATATGATCCATTCTACTTAATAGAAACATTCTGAAATGACATCTGATAAACACAATATATGGACTTTCTGTACAAAGGGATATTATATTGCACAATAATTGGTCAAATATGACAATACAATAGAGCTGCATTGTACACAAAAGTTTACCTTCAAATGGCAGATAGGAACAAAACCAGCCAACAACTAGCAATATCAAAACTGAAGACCTCAAATAATGAGGTCTCTAACATAACACAACCTTGTCATATTTAACCAACAAAAACTGTCACTAACATGTTTATTCCCCCCTGCTGAGTTCCTATAGGGATAAGGAATAAGAGTGCTTACTCCTGTAGTCATCAGGCACTGTGCAAACTAGGGTTAGATTTTACCTCCGATAGAAAAAATCTATGCCTTAACGAAGATTTGAACACATGTCCTCATGATCAAAGACCAGACATCCAAATGTTTTGACCAGTCGCTCATCTGCACTTTTGTAAATACAAGAACATAACCTAAATAGAGCATGTTATATTTAACAAACAATTAATTAAACAAACAAATAGCACTACAGCATTTATTTCCATTCAGGAGGTCATTATGGAGGATTTATGAGCCAGAGAAAGAAAGGCTGATTGTCTCCACAGTTGCAGTGAGTGTGCAGGCTAGGTTTTTATTTTATCCATGATAGAAAAAACAAGCACTACATGTTTTGAGCAAGTGTCTTCTTGGTATACTGACTGGTATCCTAATGACTCTGCCATCCCCTTGACAAACAAACACAGAATATACCAGGTGTTTACTATCATTGCTTAACTACAAGCAAGCCATTCATTGTGTCTCCTGTGAATATACTAAGAATACGAACGAACCATTTAAGATTATGTGTATAGGATTCAACAACTGCAAGCACATAGGTGAATACAAGATAGAGATACATCAAACATATCCCCCTAATCTGTGTGCAGACACTAAAAGATATCATCAAAGACAGAGATACATCAAACATATCCCCCTAATCTGTGTGTAGACACTAAAAGATATCATCAAAGATAGAGATACATCAAACATATCCCCCTAATCTGTGTGCAGACACTAAAAGATATCATCAAAGATAGAGATACATCAAACATATCCCCCTAATCTGTGTGTAGACACTAAAAGATATCATCAAAGATAGAGATACATCAAACATGTCCCCCTAATCTGTGTGTAGACACTAAAAGATATCATCAAAGATAGAGATACATCAAACATGTCCCCCTAATCTGTGTGTAGACACTAACAGATATCATCAAAGATAGAGATACATCAAACATATCCCCCTAATTTGTGTGTAGACACTAAAAGATATCATCAAAGATAGAGATACATCAAACATATCCCCCTAATCTGTGTGTAGACACTAAAAGATATCATCAAAGATAGAGATACATCAAACATGTCCCCCTAATCTGTGTGTAGACACTAAAAGATATCATCAAAGATAGAGATACATCAAACATATCCCCCTAATCTGTGTGTAGACACTAAAAGATATCATCAAAGATAGAGATACATCAAACATGTCCCCCTAATCTGTGTGTAGACACAAAAAGATATCATCAAAGATAGAGATACATCAAACATATCCCCCTAATCTGTGTGTAGACACTAAAAGATATCATCAAAGATAGAGATACATCAAACATGTCCCCCTAATTTGTGTGTAGACACTAAAAGATATCATCAAAGATAGAGATACATCAAACATATCCCCCTAATCTGTGTGTAGACACTAAAAGATATCATCAAAGATAGAGATACATCAAACATATCCCCCTAATCTGTGTGTAGACACTAAAAGATATCATCAAAGATAGAGATACATCAAACATATCCCCCTAATCTGTGTGTAGACACTAAAAGATATCATCAAAGATAGAGATACATCAAACATATCCCCCTAATCTGTGTGTAGACACTAAAAGATATCATCAAAGATAGAGATACATCAAACATATCCCCCTAATCTGTGTGTAGACACTAAAAGATATCATCAAAGATAGAGATACATCAAACATATCCCCCTAATCTGTGTGTAGACACTAAAAGATATCATCAAAGATAGAGATACATCAAACATGTCCCCCTAATCTGTGTGTAGACACTAAAAGATATCATCAAAGATAGAGATACATCAAACATATCCCCCTAATCTGTGTGTAGACACTAAAAGATATCATCAAAAATAGAGATACATCAAATATATCCCCCTAATCTGTGTGTAGACACTAACAGATATCATCAAAGATAGAGATACATCAAACATATCCCCCTAATCTGTGTGTAGACACTAAAAGATATCATCAAAGATAGAGATACATCAAACATATCCCCCTAATCTGTGTGCAGACACTAAAAGATATCATCAAAGATAGAGATACATCAAATATATACACCTAATCTGTGTGTAGACACTAAAAGATATCATCAAAGATAGAGATACATCAAACATATCCCCCTAATCTGTGTGTAGACACTAAAAGATATCATCAAAGATAGAGATACATCAAACATATCCCCCTAATCTGTGTGTAGACACTAAAAGATATCATCAAAGATAGAGATACATCAAGAATATCATCCCTATCCTGTGTGCAGATGACACTAAAATATATCATCAAAGATAGAAATACATCAAGAATATCATTACCATGTCTGTGTGCAGATGACACTAAAATATAACATCAAAGATAGAGATACATCAAGAAAGATAGAGATACATATAGAGATACATCAAGAAAGATAGAGATACATATAGAGATACATCAAGAAAGATAAAGATACATCAAGAATGATAGAGATACATATAGAGATTCATCAATAAAGATAAAGATACATCAAGAAAGATACATATAGAGATACATCAAGAATTTCATCAGATCAGCATACCTGTGTCCAATTGACACTAAAAGATATCACAGAAGATAATGCTACTACTGTTGGTATATCAACTTTGAGATATTTCATTGTACTGAGTCTGAGCTGTGTGGGAGGTCAGGTGGTTAGGTACCTTCTTCGCTGACTTTCCTTTCATAACAGAATGACAGGTACAAATTTACAGTTGGATAAACTGGAGCAAGTCGAAACTAGGAATTAATTGCAGGGTACTTTGTCATGAAATTAAGGTGCTCCAACCACTCTGCAACTCAGACACTCTATAAAAATAAAGAAACTAATAAAAGTCATGTCTAGTGCCTACAGACACAGAGCATAATCAGATCTAGTCTGAAAACATTCAGATTGCATGTCACCATCACAATGTTGACACACAATCATTTGCAGCTGCTAAACTGAATATTGAGTTGTACACATCTGAAAAGTGCAATAATTGTGTGGGAAGTTGTGATGTGGGTGGGGTGGGGGCACACAGACAACAACAGATCCATACATAATTGCTCCAACAACCAAACTGCCCATTTTTAGAAAGTTATAAATACATAAAAACAATAAATAGAAAACCGGCAGTTTACATTAAGAAGGAGAGAAAAAAACAGAGGTCTCTGGAAGGTTCAGAGTAAGTTCAAATGTTGGCTGAGATAACAATTCAGTTGTTTGCTCCATGTGAGACAAGCTTGACTGGCCTGATCAGACCTTCCACGAATCTCACTGCAGACAAGCTTAACTAGCCTGATCAGACCTTACACCAGTCTCACTGCAGACAAGCATGATCAGACCTTCTACCAATCTCACTGCAGATGGGGCATGCAGAATCAGAAGTTCAACAAACCAGACCAGTGTTTACTCTCATAATATAACAACAACAAAATCACAACAAGAAAAGTCATCCTAAAATGGATACAAAATATGTGGAGTTATTGTAATACAATAAACAAGTGTAACACAAGCAAGGACACATTCAATGTGGGTGTTCTTCCCTTCCTGCCCATGTGTTTTATAACAAGACAGTGAGTTATCCCAAATCCCCATAGGCAGTATTGATCCATACACACAAAATATTGTATTTTTGTCCAAGCAAATGTTAGAATGAATGAACATTGCTTCTAGAATAATATGATAAGCAATACGTTCATACAACAAATAAAAATAGAAATGTTCAGTAGAGCAAACTCGTGTCTACAGAAATACTTGTTTTGTACAACATTTTAATGAGAAATAGAAACAAATATTTTCAAGGTTGGCTAGTGTCATCTCAATTGCTGTTCCTGTACCTTAACTCTTCTACAACAAAGTTCCCTGTTCTGCTATGTCTAGTATTCTTCCTGTTATGAAACCATTTCTGCTTTCATATTTTGTTTTGTTTTTTATTCCCTAAGCAAGAATTTCTCTCCAATTTGTTATCACATATCTCAAATGAATTTTTTTAAATCAAATTTTCATAGCATTTTGAAAAACCATAACATTCTCAAATAACTTTTTCTCATGAAATCAATAATATTTAATTGATTGTCCGTTGCCAAAAATATAGTAGTGCACCCAGCACCCTTTGGCCTAGTTTCATGCAGTGTTCATGACAGCAATGGAGCATATGTGAATATACAGCTAGACACTTGTAAAAGTTAGAAACTGACTTTTCTATGTATGAGGGAATGCTTCTCCGTCATGTCAATGTCGTTTCAATTGTTCAGTTACCATCACTCATTTCTTGCTGGTTATGGAAAGATTTGGCTTTAGGAAAGTCATTCAGAGTTCATGACAAAGGATTCCCATGTCAAAAGTAATTGTGCCTTGATGGTGGGTTCCAGACTTTGTGTGAATAGTGCATGTTGGTCCCCTTTTCCACAGGCTTGTTCTATAATGATCACTTTGGCTACTTCCTAACCAGAGCTAGTGTATCAGGTCCCATTGGCTAGGTCCTTCCCAACCATAGACCTAGTGTATCAGGTCATATTGGTCAGGTCATTCCGAACCATAGACCTAGTGTATCAGGTAATATTGGCCAGGCCCTTCCCAACCACAGACCTAGTGTATCAGGACCCATCGGCTAGGTCCTTCCCAACCACAGTGTATTAGGTTTCATTGGTCAGGTCCTTCCCAACCACAGACCTAGTGTATCAGGTTCTATTGGCCATGTTTGTTTCACTAGATCTCATGTATTCAGACTGGGGATTCCTACCTTCAAAGTCTACGATAACCTCGAGGAGAATGTAGCGCTTAACTTCGAGAAGGATATAACTCTTAACCATGCAAGACGGCCTATTGTGTACAAGTTGTAAATCTAGACCAGTACACACACCAGGGGTGTTCAGGAACAATCCCTAGGTCTGGCTAAAGCAAGAGGAACCAAATAGAGGTGAAGCTTACACCCACACATCCTACCCACTGTCCACATAAGCCACATATCCTACCCACTGTCCACATAACTACACATCCTATCCACTGTCCATATAACCACATACCCTACCCACTGTCCACATAAGCCACATACCCTACCCACTGTCCATATAACCACACATCCTACCCACTGTCCACATAAGCCACATATCCTACCCACTGTCCACATAACCACATACCCTACCCACTGTCCACATAACCCGCACATCCTACCTCCTGTCTACATAAGCCACACATCCTACCAACTGTCCACATAACCACATACCCTACCCACTGTCCACTTAACCTGCACATCCTACCTCCTGTCCACATAACCCACACATCCTACCCACTGTCCACATAACCCGCACATCCTACCTCCTGTCCACATAACCCACACATCCTACCCACTGTCCACATAACCCACACATCCTACCCACTGTCCACATAAGCCACACATTCTACCCACTGTCCACATAACCCACACATCCTACCCACTGTCCACATAACCCACGCATCCTACCCACTGTCCACATAAGCCACACATCCTACCCACTGTCCACATAAGCCACACATCCTACCCACTGTCCATATAACCTCATACCCTACCCACTGTCCACATAAGCCCCACATCCTACCTCCTGTCCACATAACCCACACATCCTACCCACTGTCCACATAACCCGCACATCCTACCTCCTGTCCACATAACCCACACATCCTACCCACTGTCCACATAACCCACACATCCTACCCACTGTCCACATAAGCCACACATCCTACCCACTGTCCACATAACCCACACATCCTACCCACTGTCCACATAACCCACGCATCCTACCCACTGTCCACATAAGCCACACATCCTACCCACTGTCCACATAAGCCACACATCCTACCCACTGTCCATATAACCTCATACCCTACCCACTGTCCACATAAGCCACACATCCTACCTCCTGTCCACATAACCCACACATCCTACCCACTGTCCACATAAGCCACACATCCTACCTCCTGTCCACATAACCCACACATCCTACCCACTGTCCACATAAGCCACACATCCTACCTCCTGTCCACATAAGCCACACATCCTACCTACTGTCCACATAAGCCACACATCCTAACCCCTGCCCACATAAGCCACACATCCTACCCCCTGTCCACATAAGCCACACATCCTACCCCCTGTCCACATAAGCCACACATCCTACCTCCTGTCCACATTAGCCACACATCCTACCTCCTGTCCACATAAGCCACACATCCTACCCCCTGTCCACATAACCCACACATCCTACCCCCTGTCCACATAAGCCACACATCCTACCCACTGTCCAGATAAGCCACACATCCTACCCCCTGTCCACATAAGCCACACATCCTACCCACTGTCCACATAAGCCACACATCCTACATCCTACCCACTGTCCACATAAGCCACACATCCTACCCACTGTCCACATAAGCAACACATCCTACCTCCTGTCCACATAACCCACACATCCTACCCACTGTCCACATAAGCCACACATCCTACCCCCTGTCCACATAAGCCACACATCCTACCCACTGTCCAGATAAGCCACACATCCTACCTCCTGTCCACATAAGCCACACATCCTACCCACTGTCCACATAAGCCACACATCCTACCCCCTGTCCACATAAGCCACACATCCTACCCCCTGTCCACATAAGCCACACATCCTACCCCCTGTCCACATAAGCCACACATCCTACCCCCTGTCCACATAAGCCACACATCCTACCCCCTGTCCACATAAGCCACACATCCTACCCCCCGTCCACATCAGCCCCACATCCTACCCCCTGTCCACATAAGCCACACATCCTACCCACTGTCCACATAACCCACACATCCTACCCCCTGTCCACATAACCCACACATCCTACCTCCTGTCCACATAACCCACACATCCTACCCCCTGTCCACATAAGCCACACATCCTACCCACTGTCCACATAACCCACACATCCTACCTCCTGTCCACATAACCCACACATCCTACCTCATGTCCACATAACCCACACATCCTACCCCCTGTCCACATAAGCCACACATCCTACCTCCTGTCCACATAACCCACACATCCTACCTCCTGTCCACATAACCCACACATCCTACCCACTGTCCACATAACCCACACATCCTACCCACTGTCCACATAACCCACACATCCTACCCACTGTCCACATAACCCACACATCCTACCCCCTGTCCACATAACCCACACATCCTACCTCCTGTCCACATAACCCACACAACCTACCCACTGTCCACATAACCCACACATCCTACTCCTACCCCCTGTCCACATAACCAACACATCCTACCTCCTGTCCACATAACCCACACATCCTACCCCCTGTCCACATAACCCACACATCCTACCTCCTGTCCACATAACCCACACATCCTACCTCCTGTCCACATAACCCACACATCCTACCCCCTGTCCACATAACCCACACATCCTACCTCCTGTCCACATAACCCACACATCCTACCCACTGTCCACATAACCCACACATCCTACCCACTGTCCACATAACCCACACATCCTACCCCCTGTCCACATAACCCACACATCCTACCCCCTGTCCACATAACCCACACATCCTACCCACTGTCCACATAACCCACACATCCTACCCCCTGTCCACATAACCCACACATCCTACCCACTGTCCACATAACCCACACATCCTACCCACTGTCCACATAACCCACGCATCCTACCCACTGTCCACATAAGCCACACATCCTACCCACTGTCCACATAAGCCACACATCCTACCCACTGTCCATATAACCTCATACCCTACCCACTGTCCACATAAGCCACACATCCTACCTCCTGTCCACATAACCCACACATCCTACCCACTGTCCACATAAGCCACACATCCTACCTCCTGTCCACATAACCCACACATCCTACCCACTGTCCACATAAGCCACACATCCTACCTCCTGTCCACATAAGCCACACATCCTACCCACTGTCCACATAAGCCACACATCCTAACCCCTGCCCACATAAGCCACACATCCTACCCCCTGTCCACATAAGCCACACATCCTACCCCCTGTCCACATAAGCCACACATCCTACCTCCTGTCCACATTAGCCACACATCCTACCTCCTGTCCACATAAGCCACACATCCTACCCCCTGTCCACATAACCCACACATCCTACCCCCTGTCCACATAAGCCACACATCCTACCCACTGTCCAGATAAGCCACACATCCTACCCCCTGTCCACATAAGCCACACATCCTACCCACTGTCCACATAAGCCACACATCCTACATCCTACCCACTGTCCACATAAGCCACACATCCTACCCACTGTCCACATAAGCCACACATCCTACCTCCTGTCCACATAACCCACACACCCTACCCACTGTCCACATAAGCCACACATCCTACCCCCTGTCCACATAAGCCACACATCCTACCCACTGTCCAGATAAGCCACACATCCTACCTCCTGTCCACATAAGCCACACATCCTACCCACTGTCCACATAAGCCACACATCCTACCCCCTGTCCACATAAGCCACACATCCTACCCCCTGTCCACATAAGCCACACATCCTACCCCCTGTCCACATAAGCCACACATCCTACCCCCTGTCCACATAAGCCACACATCCTACCCCCTGTCCACATAAGCCACACATCCTACCCCCCGTCCACATCAGCCCCACATCCTACCCCCTGTCCACATAAGCCACACATCCTACCCACTGTCCACATAACCCACACATCCTACCCCCTGTCCACATAACCCACACATCCTACCTCCTGTCCACATAACCCACACATCCTACCCCCTGTCCACATAAGCCACACATCCTACCCACTGTCCACATAACCCACACATCCTACCTCCTGTCCACATAACCCACACATCCTACCTCATGTCCACATAACCCACACATCCTACCCCCTGTCCACATAAGCCACACATCCTACCTCCTGTCCACATAACCCACACATCCTACTCCTACCCCCTGTCCACATAACCAACACATCCTACCTCCTGTCCACATAACCCACACATCCTACCCCCTGTCCACATAACCCACACATCCTACCTCCTGTCCACATAACCCACACATCCTACCTCCTGTCCACATAACCCACACATCCTACCCCCTGTCCACATAACCCACACATCCTACCTCCTGTCCACATAACCCACACATCCTACCCACTGTCCACATAACCCACACATCCTACCCACTGTCCACATAACCCACACATCCTACCCCCTGTCCACATAACCCACACATCCTACCCCCTGTCCACATAACCCACACATCCTACCCACTGTCCACATAACCCACACATCCTACCCCCTGTCCACATAACCCACACATCCTACCCACTGTCCACATAACCCACACATCCTACCCCCTGTCCACATAACCCACACATCCTACCCACTGTCCACATAACCCACACATCCTACCCCCTGTCCACATAACCCACACATCCTACCTCCTGTCCACATAACCCACACAACCTACCCACTGTCCACATAAGCCACACATCCTACTCCTACCCCCTGTCCACATAACCTACACATCCTACCTCCTGTCCACATAACCCACACATCCTACCCCCTGTCCACATAACCCACACATCCTACCTCCTGTCCACATAACCCACACATCCTACCTCCTGTCCACATAACCCACACATCCTACCCCCTGTCCACATAACCCACACATCCTACCTCCTGTCCACATAACCCACACATCCTACCCACTGTCCACATAACCCACACATCTTACCCACTGTCCACATAACCCACACATCCTACCCCCTGTCCACATAACCCACACATCCTACCCACTGTCCACATAACCCACACATCCTACCCCCTGTCCACATAACCCACACATCCTACCCCCTGTCCACATAACCCACACATCCTACCCACTGTCCACATAACCCACACATCCTACCCCCTGTCCACATAACCCACACATCCTACCCACTGTCCACATAACCCACACATCCTACCCCCTGTCCACATAACCCACACATCCTACCCACTGTCCACATAACCCACACATCCTACCTCCTGTCCACATAACCCACACATCCTACCCACTGTCCACATAAGCCACACATCCTACCTCCTGTCCACATAAGCCACACATCCTACCCACTGTCCACATAAGCCACACATCCTAACCCCTGCCCACATAAGCCACACATCCTACCCCCTGTCCACATAAGCCACACATCCTACCCCCTGTCCACATAAGCCACACATCCTACCTCCTGTCCACATTAGCCACACATCCTACCTCCTGTCCACATAAGCCACACATCCTACCCCCTGTCCACATAACCCACACATCCTACCCCCTGTCCACATAAGCCACACATCCTACCCACTGTCCAGATAAGCCACACATCCTACCCCCTGTCCACATAAGCCACACATCCTACCCACTGTCCACATAAGTCACACATCCTACCTCCTGTCCACATAAGCCACACATCCTACCCACTGTCCACATAAGCCACACATCCTACCCACTGTCCACATAAGCCACACATCCTACCCCCTGTCCACATAAGCCACACATCCTACCCACTGTCCAGATAAGCCACACATCCTACCTCCTGTCCACATAACCCACACATCCTACCCACTGCCCACATAAGCCACACATCCTACCCCCTGTCCACATAAGCCACACATCCTACCCACTGTCCAGATAAGCCACACATCCTACCTCCTGTCCACATAAGCCACACATCCTACCCACTGTCCACATAAGCCACACATCCTACCACCTGTCCACATAAGCCACACATCCTACCCCCTGTTCACATAAGCCACACATCCTACCCCCTGTCCACATAAGCCACACATCCTACCCCCTGTCCACATAAGCCACACATCCTACCCACTGTCCACATCAGCCCCACATCCTACCCCCTGTCCACATAAGCCACACATCCTACCCACTGTCCACATAACCCACACATCCTACCGCCTGTCCACATAACCCACACATCCTACCTCCTGTCCACATAACCCACACATCCTACCCCCTGTCCACATAAGCCACACATCCTACCCACTGTCCACATAACCCACACATACTACCTCCTGTCCACATAACCCACACATCCTACCTCATGTCCACATAACCCACACATCCTACCCCCTGTCCACATAAGCCACACATCCTACCTCCTGTCCACATAACCCACACATCCTACCTCCTGTCCACATAACCCACACATCCTACCCACTGTCCACATAACCCACACATCCTACCCACTGTCCACATAACCCACACATCCTACCCACTGTCCACATAACCCACACATCCTACCCCCTGTCCACATAACCCACACATCCTACCTCCTGTCCACATAACCCACACAACCTACCCACTGTCCACATAAGCCACACATCCTACTCCTACCCCCTGTCCACATAACCCACACATCCTACCTCCTGTCCACATAACCCACACATCCTACCCCCTGTCCACATAACCCACACATCCTACCTCCTGTCCACATAACCCACACATCCTACCTCCTGTCCACATAACCCACACATCCTACCCCCTGTCCACATAACCCACACATCCTACCTCCTGTCCACATAACCCACACATCCTACCCACTGTCCACATAACCCACACATCTTACCCACTGTCCACATAACCCACACATCCTACCCCCTGTCCACATAACCCACACATCCTACCCACTGTCCACATAACCCACACATCCTACCTCCTGTCCACATAACCCACACATCCTACCCCCTGTCCACATAACCCACACATCCTACCCACTGTCCACATAACCCACACATCCTACCCCCTGTCCACATAACCCACACATCCTACCCACTGTCCACATAACCCACACATCCTACCCCCTGTCCACATAACCCACACATCCTACCCACTGTCCACATAACCCACACATCCTACCCCCTGTCCACATAACCCACACATCCTACCTCCTGTCCACATAACCCACACAACCTACCCCCTGTCCACATAACCCACACATCCTACCCACTGTCCACATAACCCACACATCCTACCCCCTGTCCACATAACCCACACATCCTACCCACTGTCCACATAACCCACACATCCTACCCCCTGTCCACATAACCCACACATCCTACCTCCTGTCCACATAACCCACACATCCTACCCCCTGTCCACATAACCCACACATCCTACCTCCTGTCCACATAACCCACACATCCTACCTCCTGTCCACATAACCCACACATCCTACCCCCTGTCCACATAACCCACACATCCTACCTCCTGTCCACATAACCCACACATCCTACCCACTGTCCACATAACCCACACATCTTACCCACTGTCCACATAACCCACACATCCTACCCCCTGTCCACATAACCCACACATCCTACCCACTGTCCACATAACCCACACATCCTACCCCCTGTCCACATAACCCACACATCCTACCCCCTGTCCACATAACCCACACATCCTACCCACTGTCCACATAACCCACACATCCTACCCCCTGTCCACATAACCCACACATCCTACCCACTGTCCACATAACCCACACATCCTACCCCCTGTCCACATAACCCACACATCCTACCCACTGTCCACATAACCCACACATCCTACCTCCTGTCCACATAACCCACACATCCTACCCACTGTCCACATAAGCCACACATCCTACCTCCTGTCCACATAAGCCACACATCCTACCCACTGTCCACATAAGCCACACATCCTAACCCCTGCCCACATAAGCCACACATCCTACCCCCTGTCCACATAACCCACACATCCTACCTCCTGTCCACATAACCCACACATCCTACCCACTGTCCACATAACCCACACATCCTACCCCCTGTCCACATAACCCACACATCCTACCTCCTGTCCACATAACCCACACATCCTACCCCCTGTCCACATAAGCCACACATCCTACCCACTGTCCACATAACCCACACATCCTACCTCCTGTCCACATAACCCACACATCCTACCTCATGTCCACATAACCCACACATCCTACCCCCTGTCCACATAAGCCACACATCCTACCTCCTGTCCACATAACCCACACATCCTACTCCTACCCCCTGTCCACATAACCAACACATCCTACCTCCTGTCCACATAACCCACACATCCTACCCCCTGTCCACATAACCCACACATCCTACCTCCTGTCCACATAACCCACACATCCTACCTCCTGTCCACATAACCCACACATCCTACCCCCTGTCCACATAACCCACACATCCTACCTCCTGTCCACATAACCCACACATCCTACCCACTGTCCACATAACCCACACATCCTACCCACTGTCCACATAACCCACACATCCTACCCCCTGTCCACATAACCCACACATCCTACCCCCTGTCCACATAACCCACACATCCTACCCACTGTCCACATAACCCACACATCCTACCCCCTGTCCACATAACCCACACATCCTACCCACTGTCCACATAACCCACACATCCTACCCCCTGTCCACATAACCCACACATCCTACCCACTGTCCACATAACCCACACATCCTACCCCCTGTCCACATAACCCACACATCCTACCTCCTGTCCACATAACCCACACAACCTACCCACTGTCCACATAAGCCACACATCCTACTCCTACCCCCTGTCCACATAACCTACACATCCTACCTCCTGTCCACATAACCCACACATCCTACCCCCTGTCCACATAACCCACACATCCTACCTCCTGTCCACATAACCCACACATCCTACCTCCTGTCCACATAACCCACACATCCTACCCCCTGTCCACATAACCCACACATCCTACCTCCTGTCCACATAACCCACACATCCTACCCACTGTCCACATAACCCACACATCTTACCCACTGTCCACATAACCCACACATCCTACCCCCTGTCCACATAACCCACACATCCTACCCACTGTCCACATAACCCACACATCCTACCCCCTGTCCACATAACCCACACATCCTACCCCCTGTCCACATAACCCACACATCCTACCCACTGTCCACATAACCCACACATCCTACCCCCTGTCCACATAACCCACACATCCTACCCACTGTCCACATAACCCACACATCCTACCCCCTGTCCACATAACCCACACATCCTACCCACTGTCCACATAACCCACACATCCTACCTCCTGTCCACATAACCCACACATCCTACCCACTGTCCACATAAGCCACACATCCTACCTCCTGTCCACATAAGCCACACATCCTACCCACTGTCCACATAAGCCACACATCCTAACCCCTGCCCACATAAGCCACACATCCTACCCCCTGTCCACATAAGCCACACATCCTACCCCCTGTCCACATAAGCCACACATCCTACCTCCTGTCCACATTAGCCACACATCCTACCTCCTGTCCACATAAGCCACACATCCTACCCCCTGTCCACATAACCCACACATCCTACCCCCTGTCCACATAAGCCACACATCCTACCCACTGTCCAGATAAGCCACACATCCTACCCCCTGTCCACATAAGCCACACATCCTACCCACTGTCCACATAAGTCACACATCCTACCTCCTGTCCACATAAGCCACACATCCTACCCACTGTCCACATAAGCCACACATCCTACCCACTGTCCACATAAGCCACACATCCTACCCCCTGTCCACATAAGCCACACATCCTACCCACTGTCCAGATAAGCCACACATCCTACCTCCTGTCCACATAACCCACACATCCTACCCACTGCCCACATAAGCCACACATCCTACCCCCTGTCCACATAAGCCACACATCCTACCCACTGTCCAGATAAGCCACACATCCTACCTCCTGTCCACATAAGCCACACATCCTACCCACTGTCCACATAAGCCACACATCCTACCACCTGTCCACATAAGCCACACATCCTACCCCCTGTTCACATAAGCCACACATCCTACCCCCTGTCCACATAAGCCACACATCCTACCCCCTGTCCACATAAGCCACACATCCTACCCACTGTCCACATCAGCCCCACATCCTACCCCCTGTCCACATAAGCCACACATCCTACCCACTGTCCACATAACCCACACATCCTACCGCCTGTCCACATAACCCACACATCCTACCTCCTGTCCACATAACCCACACATCCTACCCCCTGTCCACATAAGCCACACATCCTACCCACTGTCCACATAACCCACACATCCTACCTCCTGTCCACATAACCCACACATCCTACCTCATGTCCACATAACCCACACATCCTACCCCCTGTCCACATAAGCCACACATCCTACCTCCTGTCCACATAACCCACACATCCTACCTCCTGTCCACATAACCCACACATCCTACCCACTGTCCACATAACCCACACATCCTACCCACTGTCCACATAACCCACACATCCTACCCACTGTCCACATAACCCACACATCCTACCCCCTGTCCACATAACCCACACATCCTACCTCCTGTCCACATAACCCACACAACCTACCCACTGTCCACATAAGCCACACATCCTACTCCTACCCCCTGTCCACATAACCCACACATCCTACCTCCTGTCCACATAACCCACACATCCTACCCCCTGTCCACATAACCCACACATCCTACCTCCTGTCCACATAACCCACACATCCTACCTCCTGTCCACATAACCCACACATCCTACCCCCTGTCCACATAACCCACACATCCTACCTCCTGTCCACATAACCCACACATCCTACCCACTGTCCACATAACCCACACATCTTACCCACTGTCCACATAACCCACACATCCTACCCCCTGTCCACATAACCCACACATCCTACCCACTGTCCACATAACCCACACATCCTACCTCCTGTCCACATAACCCACACATCCTACCCCCTGTCCACATAACCCACACATCCTACCCACTGTCCACATAACCCACACATCCTACCCCCTGTCCACATAACCCACACATCCTACCCACTGTCCACATAACCCACACATCCTACCCCCTGTCCACATAACCCACACATCCTACCCACTGTCCACATAACCCACACATCCTACCCCCTGTCCACATAACCCACACATCCTACCTCCTGTCCACATAACCCACACAACCTACCCCCTGTCCACATAACCCACACATCCTACCCACTGTCCACATAACCCACACATCCTACCCCCTGTCCACATAACCCACACATCCTACCCACTGTCCACATAACCCACACATCCTACCCCCTGTCCACATAACCCACACATCCTACCTCCTGTCCACATAACCCACACATCCTACCCCCTGTCCACATAACCCACACATCCTACCTCCTGTCCACATAACCCACACATCCTACCTCCTGTCCACATAACCCACACATCCTACCCCCTGTCCACATAACCCACACATCCTACCTCCTGTCCACATAACCCACACATCCTACCCACTGTCCACATAACCCACACATCTTACCCACTGTCCACATAACCCACACATCCTACCCCCTGTCCACATAACCCACACATCCTACCCACTGTCCACATAACCCACACATCCTACCCCCTGTCCACATAACCCACACATCCTACCCCCTGTCCACATAACCCACACATCCTACCCACTGTCCACATAACCCACACATCCTACCCCCTGTCCACATAACCCACACATCCTACCCACTGTCCACATAACCCACACATCCTACCCCCTGTCCACATAACCCACACATCCTACCCACTGTCCACATAACCCACACATCCTACCTCCTGTCCACATAACCCACACATCCTACCTCCTGTCCACATAACCCACACATCCTACCCACTGTCCACATAAGCCACACATCCTACCTCCTGTCCACATAAGCCACACATCCTACCCACTGTCCACATAAGCCACACATCCTAACCCCTGCCCACATAAGCCACACATCCTACCCCCTGTCCACATAAGCCACACATCCTACCCCCTGTCCACATAAGCCACACATCCTACCTCCTGTCCACATTAGCCACACATCCTACCTCCTGTCCACATAAGCCACACATCCTACCCCCTGTCCACATAACCCACACATCCTACCCCCTGTCCACATAAGCCACACATCCTACCCACTGTCCAGATAAGCCACACATCCTACCCCCTGTCCACATAAGCCACACATCCTACCCACTGTCCACATAAGTCACACATCCTACCTCCTGTCCACATAAGCCACACATCCTACCCACTGTCCACATAAGCCACACATCCTACCCACTGTCCACATAAGCCACACATCCTACCTCCTGTCCACATAACCCACACATCCTACCCACTGCCCACATAAGCCACACATCCTACCCCCTGTCCACATAAGCCACACATCCTACCCACTGTCCAGATAAGCCACACATCCTACCTCCTGTCCACATAAGCCACACATCCTACCCACTGTCCACATAAGCCACACATCCTACCCCCTGTCCACATAAGCCACACATCCTACCCCCTGTTCACATAAGCCACACATCCTACCCCCTGTCCACATAAGCCACACATCCTACCCCCTGTCCACATAAGCCACACATCCTACCCACTGTCCACATCAGCCCCACATCCTACCCCCTGTCCACATAAGCCACACATCCTACCCACTGTCCACATAACCCACACATCCTATCGCCTGTCCACATAACCCACACATCCTACCTCCTGTCCACATAACCCACACATCCTACCCCCTGTCCACATAAGCCACACATCCTACCCACTGTCCACATAACCCACACATCCTACCTCCTGTCCACATAACCCACACATCCTACCTCATGTCCACATAACCCACACATCCTACCCCCTGTCCACATAAGCCACACATCCTACCTCCTGTCCACATAACCCACACATCCTACCTCCTGTCCACATAACCCACACATCCTACCCACTGTCCACATAACCCACACATCCTACCCACTGTCCACATAACCCACACATCCTACCCACTGTCCACATAACCCACACATCCTACCCCCTGTCCACATAACCCACACATCCTACCTCCTGTCCACATAACCCACACAACCTACCCACTGTCCACATAAGCCACACATCCTACTCCTACCCCCTGTCCACATAACCCACACATCCTACCTCCTGTCCACATAACCCACACATCCTACCCCCTGTCCACATAACCCACACATCCTACCTCCTGTCCACATAACCCACACATCCTACCTCCTGTCCACATAACCCACACATCCTACCCCCTGTCCACATAACCCACACATCCTACCTCCTGTCCACATAACCCACACATCCTACCCACTGTCCACATAACCCACACATCTTACCCACTGTCCACATAACCCACACATCCTACCCCCTGTCCACATAACCCACACATCCTACCCACTGTCCACATAACCCACACATCCTACCTCCTGTCCACATAACCCACACATCCTAACCCCTGTCCACATAACCCACACATCCTACCCACTGTCCACATAACCCACACATCCTACCCCCTGTCCACATAACCCACACATCCTACCCACTGTCCACATAACCCACACATCCTACCCCCTGTCCACATAACCCACACATCCTACCCACTGTCCACATAACCCACACATCCTACCCCCTGTCCACATAACCCACACATCCTACCTCCTGTCCACATAACCCACACAACCTACCCACTGTCCACATAAGCCACACATCCTACTCCTACCCCCTGTCCACATAACCCACACATCCTACCTCCTGTCCACATAACCCACACATCCTACCCCCTGTCCACATAACCCACACATCCTACCTCCTGTCCACATAACCCACACATCCTACCTCCTGTCCACATAACCCACACATCCTACCTCCTGTCCACATAACCCACACATCCTACCCACTGTCCACATAACCCACACATCTTACCCACTGTCCACATAACCCACACATCCTACCCCCTGTCCACATAACCCACACATCCTACCCACTGTCCACATAACCCACACATCCTACCCCCTGTCCACATAACCCACACATCCTACCCCCTGTCCACATAACCCACACATCCTACCCACTGTCCACATAACCCATACATCCTACCCCCTGTCCACATAACCCACACATCCTACCTCCTGTCCACATAACCCACACATCCTACCCCCTGTCCACATAACCCACACATCCTACCCCCTGTCCACATAACCCACACATCCTACCTCCTGTCCACATAACCCACACATCCTACCCCCTGTCCACATAACCCACACATCCTACTCACACAAGTGGGTTTAAGAATATTTGACATGACAGTGTGAGTGTGTGCGAGGGAAATATGTCCAGTGAAACAGACAATATGGGAAAGTGTGATAATTGCAAATCATTGGGATGGAGAGGAAATGTGTGTGTGAGAAAGAGACTGAGAGAGAGGAGAATGAGAGTGAGAGAGAGGAGAATGAGAGTGAGAGAGAGGAGAATGAGAGTGAGAGAGAGGAGAATGAGAGTGGAAAACAGAATATGTGTGGAGAAATGTCATTGCTGGTGTGTGATGTTGAAAATATTTGACAGATGTGACTTTGTGTGCCGTAATTTTATCATGTTTATTGGAGATAATGTGAGTTTCTGCCATGGTGTGGTCGTGTGTGGTACATTTGTGGTGGTGAGAGTAACAGTTGTGGTGGTGAGAGTAACAGTTGTGGTGGTGAGAGTAACAGTTGTGGTGGTGAGTAACAGTTGTGGTGGTGAGAGTAACAGTTGTGGTGAGAGTAACAGTTGTGGTTGTGAGAGTAACAGTTGTGGTGGTGAGTAACAGTTGTGGTGGTGAGAGTAACAGTTGTGGTGGTGAGTAACAGTTGTGGTGGTGAGAGTAACAGTTGTGGTGAGAGTAACAGTTGTGGTGGTGAGTAACAGTTGTGGTGGTGAGAGTAACAGTTGTGGTGGTGAGAGTAACAGTTGTGGTTGTGAGAGTAACAGTTGTGGTTGTGAGAGTAACAGTTGTGGTTGTGAGAGTAACAGTTGTGGTGGTGAGAGTAACAGTTGTGGTGGTGAGAGTAACAGTTGTGGTGGTGAGAGTAACAGTTGTGGTTGTGAGAGCAACAGTTGTGGTTGTGAGAGTAACAGTTGTGGTGGTGAGAGTAACAGTTGTGGTGGTGAGAGTAACAGTTGTGGTGGTGAGAGTAACACTTGTGGTGAGAGTAACAGTTGTGGTTGTGAGAGTAACAGTTGTGGTGGTGAGAGTAACACTTGTGGTGGTGAGAGTAACAGTTGTGGTGGTGAGTAACAGTTGTGGTGGTGAGAGTAACAGTTGTGGTGGTGAGAGTAACAGTTGTGGTGGTGAGAGTAACACTTGTGGTGGTGAGAGTAACAGTTGTGGTGGTGAGAGTAACACTTGTGGTGGTGAGAGTAACAGTTGTGGTGGTGAGAGTAACACTTGTGGTGGTGAGAGTAACAGTTGTGGTGGTGAGAGTAACAGTTGTGGTGGTGAGAGTAACACTTGTGGTGGTGAGAAGCTAAAAGCCGTGGGTTAATCGAGCCAGTGTGTAGTATGGGTGTGTCAAGTCAGTGTGGTGTATGGGTGTGTCAGTATGATGTTGGTATGACAATAAGACACTGACATTATGTGCAAGGAATGGAAACAGATACAGTCATCTGCAGGAAAATACAAGTGATCCCTGGACAAGCCATGTCAAATATGCAAGGGTAGAAATAATCAAACATCTGGAATCAAATATTAACTGAATTGTTATAATAATAACATTGGTGGAATTCAGGATATAACAAAATAGGGTTAGCAATGTGATTGATGGAATTACAGGTATACATAATGGGATAAGAGAAACATGAACATCAAGGGCATACTAAGTGGGTGCTGCTGAGGCTGGGAAGAAGTAGGGTATGCTTAAGTGGGCCAACAATAACAGTTTGGGAATCAAGGGTGTACTTGTCACAATAACATGGAAGGTGACATGGGTATAACTCATCAGTATAGCACTGCAACAATAACAGTTTGGGAATCAAGGGTGTACTTGTCACAATAACATGGAAGGTGACATGGGTATAACTCATCAGTATAGCACTACAACAATAACAGTTATTAATATGTCCAACCAACATGACTTGATTAAGGGCAACATGACTTGATTAAGGGCAACATGACTTGATTAAGGGCAACATGACTTTCAGCATATCAGCACCAACACAAGACCCTAATGTTATTAGGGTAATATACATATATCAACACACAAACATACAAATAGATATAGATATTTTTTATGTTAGCTGTCTATCACATGCGATGATGACGACATCATAGGTCGGTGTTGTCTTGATGATGTAACTTGTGCTGTAGAAACTGACCTATTCATCAACCTCACTTTCTGGATATATATTTATTTACACTAGCATGAAAACTATGAAAGTAGTTCAATTATTTCTTACCTCAACATAACGATCTCTTCACCCCCAACCTACCCATCCCCCCATCTATCTTTTTCTCCCCCCACCCCAATCTTCCAAGATATCCAGAACATCCAATTTGCCACATGACAAGCCTTGTGTTGAACACAAATTCGCTCATGATGTAACAGCTCATATTTTCAATGAATCATCTATTATGCAATTCTTGTTCAAAATTTGGCTAAAAATAACAATCAGTCTTATAAACTAAGTCATGGCCATAATTTTGTGCAGATGTGTATTAGGAATAGCTGATCTTCACTAAGGAGGCATGTTTTTTATTGTAACGGCTAACTCCTCGCTAAGTAGCACAATGTGTTTTGAAATCTACCACACTGTGACCTGAGCGCTGCACATGAGCAAAAATATTATTCGTGCCAAGCCTCATGCAATATGTGCAAACTCGGATGTGGTGCAAGAAAATAATTATTTAGCAATTTTTTGTCTTCATCAATTTTGATCACCCAAAAAAATTATTGGTTTTATAACTAAGATAGGGGACGGCGTGGCCTAGTGGATAAGTGGCACGGCTCACAATCCGAAGGTGCTGGGTTCGATCCCCATCACAGCATCGGCCATTACCCCGGGGAAGCAAACCCTTAGAAAATGCAGGAGGAAGCAGACCCTTACATAAAATGCATGCTGAAGTAGGATGCATTGGGCCGACAGGCGCAAAATAAAAACCACAGTGCAACGCACACCGCCTTGGGGATTAGAGAAATAAGGCGAAAGAAGAAAAAAAAAAAAAAATAACTAAGATAAACCCATTATTTGGTGGAGACGTATAGCGGTAATTAAGCTTTGTATTATTGCATTTGTCGTGGTGTCACAGTTCGTATTTCTCTATGCTGCATTTATAAATACATGTATTTAATGTGCGAGGTCTGTTCAAAATGTATCAGACCATATTTTGTTTGCTGTGGAAGCAAATGAAGCACAGCAGGTGTCCTCCGGCAGAGAAGTGAAGAGGGCCTTTATGCACATGTGTGAATTATTTTTGTCCACAAAGAGCGGACAAGTATTGTTCAGTACATTCCATTGTGAGTGAGAATTTGACTGCGCGAAGAGTGTCCAGGAAATTTCTGTCTAAGCTCCTAATGATGAAGCAGAAGCAACTCCCTCTAGAAGTAATGCAGGACTGCACAAGCAGTGAATCCAACTTCCTGAACACCGTTATCACTGGTGATGAGCTGTGGGTTTGACCTGGAAACCAAGGTGCAGTCGTCACACTGCAGACATTCTTCATCAAAGAGGCCAAAAAAAAACAAGGCTTGTAGATAGCAATGACAAAATCATAGAGACCGTTTTCTTTGGTGAGGTGGTGCATCACGAGTACACACCACAAGACCAAAACATTACCAAAGAGTAGTACCTGAAGGTCATCCAAATTTTGTGATGCTGTGCAACGTAAATGACTGGACCTATGGTCAACGGGAACTTGGCAGTTCCATCTTGACATGCACCAGCTCATTCTTCATATCTAATTCTGAGTTTCTTGGTCAAACACATTTCTATAACTTGTCAGGCTCCCTACTCTCCTGATATGGATCCTTGTAATTTTTGGCTGTTCTCCAAGCTCAAATTGTCATTGAAAGGAACCCAATTTGAGACACGAGAACAAATGCGGAATGCGACGACCCAGCTGTACTCCATTCTCAGAGGCCTTCGTTCAATGTTTCCAACAAAGGTGGGACCTCTGCGAGAAGTGTTTGTGGTCCCAAGGAGAGTACTTTAGGGTTTAAGACCTTAAGGTGATTAATTGTATTTTTCCAGACCAAAAGTCAGATACATTTTGAACACACCTTGTATACAACATTTTCTTTCTATCCCTAACGTGGCCTAAAACCTAAAGTGAATCCAAATGAATCAACACACGAATGAGGTTATGCATGAGCAACATAATTTTGTTTTGCACACACTAGCTTGCTTATTTATTTATATATATATATATATATGATGAACAGTCATTAAGTAACAGGATTTTTATTACAAAGTGCATAAAAGAACATGAAATCTTATTTCAGGACACAAACTGACTCTTTAGCAATACCTCATGTAGGGGTTGTGATGACTGGGCAGCATACGCAATTGCAATAACGTACAACATGGCACCCCACTGTCGACATGCACCGTGGAAGAACAACGAGGCGAACACTGATATTTATAGAAGAATGAAGGTTCAGTATGAAGACTGTCGCTTGAGTCAGGGGAGAGTCTATGAATGGCTAATAAGGCAAAATGTCACTGATCAGCCACGGTGTGAAAGACCAGTAAACATGGCAACTGATACAGTGAAACAGCAGATCAATCAGAGAGTCCATGGCAACAAGCTCATCACTAATGATGACTATTGATTTCAATATGAGTCATAGCACTACACACAAAATTGTGAATGATGACCTCGGTTATAGGGAAGTGTATAGCAGATGGGTTCCAAGGCAGCTATCCGTTGATCACAAGTGAGCACGTCAGACGATTTATCAGAAACAATTGGACAATCATGCTCGTGATGGAGATGTTTTTCTCCATCAAATTGTGACAAGAGATGAGTCCTGGGTACACCATCACAAACCAGAAAGTAAGAGACAGTCAAAGCAGTGAAAACACCTGTTGTTTCCGACTAAGAAAATTTTAAGACACAGGCTTCCGCTGGGAAAGTCATTATGACCATCCATTGGGAAAGTCATTATGACCATCCATTGAAAAGTTAATGTTATTGGTGGGTTTTCAAGAAAGGGGTCAAACTCTGACTAGTACTCAATATAGTGCTAAGCTGGTGAACAAGTTGAAGCTCGTGATGCGATCGAAATGCCGGGGAATTCTATCAAAAGTATATTGCTACTGCACAATAATGGCGGTCCACATACGACTGCGCATACAGTGGATATAGTTCATGCTCTGCAACTTAAGGTCTTGAAACATCCATCATACATTCCTGACTTGGTTTCATCGAACTTCCACTTGCTTGGACCTTTGTAAGAACATTTGTGAGGTCAGAGGTCTGCAGATGACAATCAGGTAATGGAGGAGGTGCAAAATTGGTTAACGGTCACACCAAAAAACTCTTTTGCTAGAAGGCATCCGCAAGCTAGAGAACAGGTGCACCAAGTGTGTTGCAAGGCACGGGACTATGCACAGCACAATTTCTGGTTCGTACTCTTGAAAACAAGTTATTCATAAAATTCCTGTTCCTTAATGACCGCCCCTGGAGTGTGTATATGTGTGTGTGTTTGTGTGTATATATATTTATAAAGTATGCTTATCTGTTCAAAAAATAATATATAATGCATCAACACTAAATTAAGCCAACATTAGGCTGCTAGATTTCCTGGAAATCATGAAAACATTGACTCTTGTTAAAAATATATCTGACATTTTGTTTCTTAAAAATACTGCAGTCTACAAGTTTAAAAAATAAGCTGACATCATTAATTACAAACTTTTGATTGACACGTGTTGAAAGCTACGATTTTGGCTTCATATAGTGCAACTATATTTTTGCACCAATATTTGAATAAACTGCAATAACTTTAAAGCATTCTCCCATTTTGTCAAAATGTGAAAAAAATTACATTTGATTTCCAACAAGTGAATGCACGTAATCAAAAACATTAATAAATGATATAGTTGGCTCCTTATATCATGTTTGATAAGCCCTGGAGTGCTGATAGAGATGATAGTGCCAGTATAGAGAAAACCAGTGAGGTTTTAACAAGCAGTATATGGTTTCAGCTTGATGGGAAACCTACTGGCATGTTGAGTCATAGGGTTTAAATGTTGAAATATTAATACAAAATATATTGTCCTCGCAGTCAAAGATGTACACAAATTTCATCAAAGAATTTATGGTAGAAAGATGGTAACTATGTCTACCCAAACATCATTCAAAAACTGTTTCTAATGAGTGGAAAAGATGCAAACAGAACAATAAGAAAATAATGCACTTATCTCTACTATCTGTGAAGTTACCATCTCCTATCATCTAATTTTTCTTTCTGTCATTTATTTGTTGATCCTCTGCAGCCCCTTTCTGAAGTTACAATTTGTTTAATTTGTTGCTTAATTTTGAACTAGAAATGAAGTATGCTAACAGATGGATCTTTTGACCTGTAGTAATGACCTGTTCTGTAGAATGTGAATGCAAAGATTTCCCCATACAAGCCTCTCAATGCCTCAATTTTCAAAATGATCAACACAGGACTGTTAAAATATAAAACTCTCAACAAAACAGAACTATCAACACATCATCTTCAAGCATGTATAACTCTGTGACTAAAATATATTATTAATTAATTTGTGACGGTCTGTATAGGACCTTTCACATTGAAACAAAATGTCAGAATTCTGACACATGATTGACAATCTCACAAAATACACAGACCTGACAATCTCAAAAAATACAGACTTACCATTAACTGTCCGAGGCTAACATACTATCATCATTCATGATTGTAAATATGTTGTTCTCTTGTCTTGTGTACTGACTTGTTAATTACTAACCATACAACAACAAAACAATTATTTCTAACTCTCAATCTTATTCTCTGGACAAATGATTGTGACAATATCAAATTAATAAACATTAAAAAAGTCCCGGTATTTAATTATTATTAGTGCGCTCTAAGCATAAACAATGCTAAATCAGAATGTACAAAATTTAATTCAAGAAAAAATAAATATGACTAGAAATATAGACAAATGCAGCTTTAAACTCGCTGGCACTTTGGATTGCAGCTGTATAAAAACAATGCTATACTGTAAGCTTGGGATGGATGAGACAGAGAAATAAAACAAGAACTATATTAAAAAGATAGAGAAGAATATAAATTGACATTACAAAATAGATTCGAAGTTGGAGCTCCATCAGTGCAAGCAAATTAAACTTCATGAATAAGTACAACCAAGTCTTAAGGGTAACAACATTATTGACACTGAAAGTAAAGAACTGAATTATTATGTGTTTTAGTTGTGTCCTACAAAACTATGGCATAAACCGTTGATGATACATGTATTCTTTGTTTTCTTTTTTTGTCAACTGAACTTGCTTTGTTCCAATTTGATTACATAAAACATTTTTTTTCTCATTTATTTCTTCATTACACTAAAAATATTGTTCTATTTGCTTACAACGAGGAAACATTTTTATTTGCCTATGCTTAACATTTTATCACTTTGTTTGTTTACATTTGACAAATTTTACAATTCACTTACACTATCATTTTTTTTCACAATTTTACAGACAAACATTTGTTTTCTTCAATTTGCTTACACTGAAAATGTGTTTGTATTTGCCTAAACTGAACTATATCTCAGCTCACTTACATTGTTTCTTACATTGTAGATTTTCTAACTTTGCTTATTCTGTAAATAGTTTCCATTTTCTAACTTTGCTTATACTGTAAATAGTTTCCATTTTCTAACTTTGCTTCTACTGTAAATAGTTTCCATTTTCTAACTTTGCTTCTACTGTAAATAGTTTCCATTTTCTAACTGTGCTTCAACTGTAAATAGTTTCCATTTTCTAACTTTGCTTACAAACAGTCATTTATTTCAGATACAACTGAACATTTTAGACAAATTTGATTTTGTAATGCTTTTAGAGCCTCTTATTACTGACATGGCAAAACAGCTGGTTCATAAGATTATCAAAGCCGTAGAAAATCAAAAACTCTAAGAGCGTTCACGAGATCGTTCATGTCAAATGAACATGCTCCTCTGTTATAAGGAGTACTGTCTTATTTGTAATGACAAACTGTATTTTTATAAGACATTTCACTTTACTGCAAACTGAACCACACCCTTGCCAAAGTCCTTTTCTTTACATTCTGTACTGATTCTCCTTTTACCTTTTTCCACATTTGTTCTTATTCTTTCGTTGTTCATTTTTTATAAATTATTCTGTTACCAATGTCTACTCTCTACGTTACTCACTCGAGAGTACAAAACATACTTTTCCTGTCTTCAGGATTTTATTTAATGCACTGATTTTCTCAATTATTTTTGAAGATTTACCACCTTTCGTTATTAATTTAGCTGGTCTCTTTTGTGCTGTTGTTTATCCAATCCTTGATAAAGACATCTATTGGTCAAAATGTAGATTTCATTATGTTTTGGGTATCAAGTCAAAATGTAGATTTCCTTATGTTTTGGGTATCAAGTCAAAATGTAGATTTCCTTATGGTTTAGGTATCAAGTCAAAATGTAGATTTCCTTATGTTTTGGGTATCAAGTCAAAATGTAGATTTCCTTATGTTTTGGGTATCAAGTCAAAATGTAGATTTCCTTATGTTTTGGGTATCAAGTCAAAATGTAGATTTCCTTATGTTTTGGGTATCAAGTCAAAATGTAGATTTCCTTATGTTTTGGGTATCAAGTCAAAATGTAGATTTCCTTATGTTTTGGGTATCAAGTCAAAATGTAGATTTCCTTATGTTTTAGGTATCAAGTCAAAATGTAGATTTCCTTATGTTTTAGGTATCAAGTCAAAATGTAGATTTCCTTATGGTTTATGTATGAAGTCAAATTGTAGATTTCCTTATGTCAAAATGCCTTATAAATCTTATTAATTTTCAGTCAAGTCTAAACTAAAAAGCTTCAGTTTTTAAAAAAACAAGCCAAAATAGAGCTAATGAGAAAAATCACTAGGCTAGGAGATCAATAAATGAAATATTATCCACTCAGTGGCATCAAACTAAAAGTGATAACTTCTATAGCGCCTCAAACGACATCAATTCATTCTGTTCTTACAGCAGAAATGCTCACAGCACTAATATACCCTGACTGCATGCTGGATGTACACAACTGGCTTCCAACAATCATGAATCAATTTAAGGCCGCTAACTAATGTTGCTGCCCTTTATAATCTTCTCTGGATCTTGTGGCACGTTCTGTTTACAATTTTTAACCATGTCTTTAGTTGATGTATTCAAGCTTGAGAACAAGTATGTGTTCCACCCAATCCCTGACAGATATATCTAAAAATGACAACATCTACTAGTCAGGGTGACAAAATTACTGTAAAACAGCGCAGATTTTCATGTCCACTAGATTGTACTCATGGCATAATGATTTTACTGACAACTGCAGGAGAAAATCACAACCGACTGATACTAGCCACTAGAAGAGCATGGGCTGTCTCCAGATGAAGTACTCAAACGGTGGTGCTGACTGAGACTGCAGAAGAACATACAAACTTAGCATTAGGAATATCTAAAAAGTTTACAATTGTATACAAGTTTAGCATTGATAACTTTTACTAAATGTGATGTACATAGTACACACATTTAGCAGCACAATTTTCATTAAATGTAATGTCAGTCAACTGTATAGTTGGTATTGTTTAAAATCTACAGACTTCATGTGCAATAAATATATACATATTTATATGTATGTGTGCAAATATATGTATGTATGCATATATGTGAGTGAGTGAGTCTGGCATCTCTCCCCGCTGAGTGTTGTCCATACGACCTCTTGTGGTTATCGAAAAGGCACGACAAACTGCGTTAGATGCCATCCCACCTTTCTACCCTGCGGGTTACATGTTTACGGAAAGGCTTCGGTGGTAACCCTAAGACAAAATCTACATCCTATGCTATCTCCAGTCGTCTCGATGAATGTCTTGCCACTGGCAAAAGGTAGCTTAGGCTCTGTGAGTGAGGTTGACAAAAGGCGCAGTTTCTTCCTCATTTTAATCCAAATCACCACGCAAGTCACCCATTTCAGCGGACACAGCAAGAGATACGACTGTCCACACGGCTGAACAAAGAGAGTGGTCTTCATCACTTGTGATGGACAACTATTATGAATATATGTAAGGGGGTCGCTGTAGTCAAGAGGTTAAGGCACTCGCCTCTCATAGTGATGAACGGAAATGGTGGGCGATTGAATCCCGCAAGTTTCAAGCGACCCCTGGGAGGTAGGACTAGAGTGACTGCATTCTGAGTTACCTCCAGGCATCTCGACCAATAGTCTTGCCACTGATACAATGTATCTCGAGTTAAGAGTCAGATTGATGACTAGCAAATATTCTTCCTCACTATAATCCAAATACAGTGCACATTACATTAAGACAAAACCATCTGATGCTGTGGCCATCATTGCTTCACGATGGGCAATAACTTTTTATGTATGTATGCATATATATATATGTGTGTGTGTGTGTATTAAATATATATATATATATATATATATATTTATTGTTGCTGATATTGATGTATATATAAATAAAACTGTATATTTATTGTTGCCGATAAGCATTATTGGAAACAGGATGAGGCTAATTCAAACTGACAATTAGGTAATCGTCTTCAACTTGTCCACTAAAAATGATGTTCACGTCCCTATACACCTAGCCCAGGGGTTCAGTTCAGACAAAACTATGTCTCCATATGGTCAAATACTAACTGTCTCTCTTCTTATCTGAGATACATCTGTTTGCTGATACGTTAACTAATATTGTATATGTCCCTTCTTCTTAGATGGCTCACATCACAGGTCCCAAATTGTGTGAACCTGGACCTTGTAAAGTGACCATGTCTAACTTTACTAAGACATGGCTGGTGCCAGGGCAGTGTTGATGACTACATTCCATGTGGTCAATAAGATATTAAAGTGTCTGAGAAGGTGGGTTAGCTGGTACTGAGAAAATTATTTCTATAAGCCATCTTGTCTCAATTCCTTTACACAGCTGTCCATCTTCTGAAACAGTACTCTTCAACCTGGGTGTTAGCTAATGGGTGATTTTAGCTTTCAGGTGGGCGTTAGCAGAATCATTACATTCTGTATTAAAAATTTATTGTTATTATTATGACTATGGAGGGGCTTTACAATCTCTGAAAACTATGGCAGACTACCAGCAAACCAACAAAAGTCAACATTTTGAGAACCTGTGTTTTTCCTGTGACAGCATACAGCTGTGAAACATGGACAGTTAATCAAACCTCAAGGAAGAGGATCAAAGTCCGTTGAGTCAAAATGTAATAGAAAAGTTCTCAAAATACGATGGATAAAAAAAAAAGGAGAATGCAGACACTTGACAAGATTTGGACATAAAGGAGAACTGGTTCATAAATTCCATCATGAACAGAAAATGTAAATATCTTGGCCACATTAAAAGAGACATTGATCTTGAGAAAACTGTAATGGAAGATATGTTGTTGGGCAAGAGAGGCAGAAGTAGACCGAGAAGGCGATGGCACCAATATGTCAAGGAATGCTTGGGCATGACTCTGGGCAGGCTGAGAGGCAGACCAAGAGGTGATGGCACCAATATGTCAAGGAATGCTTGGGCATGACTCTGGGCAGGCTGAGAGGCAGACCAAGAGGTGATGGCACCAATATGTCAAAGAATGCTTGGGCATGACTCTGGGCAGGCTGAGAGGCAGACCAAGAGGTGATGGCACCAATATGTCAAGGAATGCTTGGGCATGACTCTGGGCAGGCTGAGATGCAGACCAAGAGGTGATGGCACCAATATGTCAAGGAATGCTTAGGCATGACTCTGGGCAGGCTGAAGAGGCAGACCAAGAGGCGATGGCACCAATATGTCAAGGAATGCTTGGGCATGACTCTGGAGCACTCTGGAGATTTAGCAATAGATCGAGTTTCTTTAAGATGGACTGTGATTGGAGCAATGTTCTGCAAAAGACATACCATATGATGATGATGTATTAAAAACATACAAAATATACAGACTAAGTGGTTAAACCACAAAATTTTCTTCAATTTAGATTTTAGTGGGTGATAAATCAAATTGACCCTTACAAAAGTTATGCAAGTGGGCGCCAAGCATAAAAAGGTTTGCAAGCACTGCTCTAAAAGATCTGTGAGAATCATTGATCATTTTAAAGGGTTGACAGGATTTGTAAACTCATTTTATGAAGAGTTCAAGTAACTTACAATTGTTTTCTTTGCTCCTTGACACAATTTATACAATGTTATTGCTATTATGAATCCTGGAAGCCGGCTCACTTCACATTTGAACATAGTAGAGTACCACTTACTCACACAATATCAAAAACTTACCATTCATTAAAGGTTTATCCTGACTGGTTCACTTCACATATGAACATAGTCGAGTACCACTTACTCACACGATATCAAAAACTTACCATTCATTAAAGGTTTATCCTCATTTCCTTTCGCTTCATCATCCTCAGCGTTTTCGTCACCAACGCCACGGAGCTGATGTTGGACATTATTGTTTCCTACACTACCATGTGAATTCTCGTCATTGGTGTTACCAATATCATCCTTTGTTTGAGCCTGCTCATTCTCTTCTTCACTCTGTCCATCATTATCATGTGTGTGTTCAGTGATACCATTCTCTTCTACGTCTATCTCAATATGAGGCTCTCGACTGAAAACAAGTTTTTATAGCATTGGTTTCAGGTAGTGGGGGGATGTTTGCTTTGCAGTAATGTTGAACAATCATAAATCCAAAATTTAAAAACATTCATTTATTAGTAAAATATTTGAGCAATCAGAAAACATATACAGTCTAATATATGGGTACCAAACTCACAGATCAAGGACTGTCTGCACTCCACGAAGCTGTATACTGCAACCCATCATGCTCTCAATGTTCAGGGCACCATGTCAGACATGTTTCCAATGTTCAGGGCACCATATCAGACATGTTTCCAATGTTCAGCCACGTGGATTGCCTTGTTGTACCCCACATTGCATGTTTCCAGAAGGTTTGGGCAGGTGTTCTGGGTCTTGTATTGCTCCACAATCACTTGTCTCATCATCCCTGTATCCCCTTCTCTTCACATTCTTCCTGCATACACCAGTTTGGAGTCTATTTAGTGACTTCCATGTTGTTGTGTTAAGACCAACAACACAGCTCCTATCAAGCTGAGGGAAATAAAATTGGATGAGGTAGAGCACTTCACATGCCTAGGGAGCATCGTAAACAATGCAGGCAGTGCAATGAAGATGAAAAAGCAAGAGTGGCTTCGCTTCGTTCGTTCTCAATCTCCCGCTACCAAACCCTGACACGGGCCTAAGAAGCAGAATGTAGTCCAGAGAACGGAATGCGTTGTGTCATAGTTTACAGCTTGACTGCCACATTTGCACCTTTTGGTCCAACACATCCGACTTCAGCAAGCATTTTTTGAGTACCGAGTTAGCATTCCCTCTTCAATCCCTTCGCCTTAGCCAGTCTGCTCTGTTGCAGCCTGTTATCCAGGATCACCGCGTGGAGGTGTAGAAGGGTCTTGGCAGCTCTGGTTCGCTGGCCCTGATGCTAGCAGTCAGCTATCGGTCGCTGACCGCTGCAGCTCATGCGCTGCTCAGCATGAAAAATCAAGAGTGACCTTTGTATGTTGGAAACCATTTGGAACTCTAAAATGATCAAACTGAATTCCAAGCTAAAGTCCATTAGTTCTAATGTAAAGTCTGTCTCCTTTTATGTGCAATGGAAACATGGTGGATGATGGAACTCAGTATTATGAGATTACAGAGATTCATCGACAGATCTCGAAGAATGATTATTAGTCTGCAGTGGTTCAGCCATCTTACAAACAAAAACTTTGGGAAAGATCAGAACAAAGATATGTGAAACAGGACAAAGATAGGTGAAACAGGACAAAGATATGTGAAACAGGACAAAGATATGTGAAAAAGGACAAAGATAGGTTAAATAGGACAAAGATGTGTGAAACAGGACAAAGATATGTGAAACAGGACAAAGATGTGTGAAACAGGACAAAGATAGGTGAAACAGGACAAAGATGTGTGAAACAGGACAAAGATATGTGAAACAGGACAAAGATGTGTGAAACAGGACAAAGATAAGTTATCAATGTTACATCACAAATCTTTCTCATGTGACAAGATGAAATGGCTTTACGTGTCACAGATCCCTTGAGCTTTGCTGACAGGACACATGTGTCTCTGATAAGTTTAATCAAGAGAAAAAGGTCACCGGAGAGCTTTACTGGCATGTGGGTTCAAGGGTTTCAGACAGGGCTAACAAACAAAATAATACAAACTGCTAGCTTCTACAAGAATTGAACACTAACTATCCCAAGCAACAAAATGAAGCAAGCTAGTTACTTAATTTAACTACTATTTATCTGTATGGGATTGTTTTGTATTTGATTTATGTTCGTACTGTTGTTAAGTCTATTAATCGCTGTTCCCATAGTTAGTCCATCTTATCTCTTACTGAATGCATGTTTTGACAATGAGAGAAAGTCTTGTCACATGTAATTAACTGCAAACATTCTGACCAGAGATTGAGAATACTGACAGACATGTTAAATAGTTCACATGTTGATATTGATAATAATCATTTCTTAAACTATGTTTGCTAAACTCTCATATCAATTTCTCATCCTATCATTTAGAGCTACAGAACAGGCAGCAATAAACGAGCAGGTCTCAAACTAAAACCTTTAAAGTGGGATAGAAATTAGAAAACCATCCATGTCTTTGTATTGTAACTTGTTAATATGGTTGATAAGGATGTCAAAAGTGACCAGAATGTGCCATCATGGTGCAGACAAACAACACAGCATCATAATTGCAGTTTCTCACTATTGACATGCACAAAAGAGGAGCAGCGTTTGGTTTTCCGATCAAAAAGAGGGTGAAATCTCTAGAAATTTATCGGTGAATGAAGGTGAAGTATAGTGATGTATGCCTTTCACTCCAGCAAGTGTATGAGTAGTGTAGTAAGTTCCAAAATGGCATGAGTTCTGTGAAAGACTGTTCACGACCGGGTCAGGCACACTGAGTAGTGACCCCAGAGTCGATTGCAGCTGTTGACCTCCTTGCAAACGTAAATCGCAGATTGACTGTGAATGGAATAGCTGCAAATCTGGCTTGATTCAAGGTTCAGCACATTACATCATCCATGATGTGCTAAGTACCACAAAGTGTCTGCAAGGTGGGTATCACGGCAGCTTACTCCAGAATTGAAACAACACGGTCTGGGGCTGGTCTCTCTGTGGCTCGATTGACTCGCATCCAGTGTTCGTACAGCGATCTCAGTCCCGCCAGGCGGAGTGAGAGCGTGGGCTTGCCTACCAAGCTCGCCCGCCTCTCCTCGGCACTCTAGCAGGACCAATTTGGTGGAGTCGTACCGCTGGTAAGGGTGCGTTACTGTAGTCTGTATCGAGAAGCTTTGTCAGTCCGCGTGGTTCGTCGAAGGCTAGCGCGTATAGTCAATCTCGACAGTTCGTCTCGCTTGTGGTCCTTCTCTCGCAATGAGCTATGGACCAGCAAATGGAAAGCAGGAATCGTGCCTAAAGGCCCTGTCCTCGCCCGACTAACCGGTCGGAGAAGGGCAGCCCGGCAGGCAAAAATCATCTCCAGTCCAAGTGAAAATCATCGCAGAGGCCGTTGGGATCCGTTCTGCACAGAGCGCTGCCATCCCTCCCCGAGCGAGCCCGGTCGGTAGGTTGGTGTGTGTACGGGGGCCCCGTCCAGGCGATCCCTAGGTCGACGGAGTGAGGGATGGAACAACCGTCCGTCCGTCAGTCGGCCCCTGGGGCGTCCTAGTGAGGCTTTTTACACATCCATCCTTCGCCGACCGGTGTGTGTGGTTCGTCCATCTCCGACAGATATCTGGTTGATCCTGCCAGTAGTCATATGCTTGTCTCAAAGATTAAGCCATGCATGTCTACGTTCACACTGTCTCAGGTGAAACCGCGAATGGCTCATTAAATCAGTCGAGGTTCCTTAGCTGACACGATCCTACTTGGATAACTGTGGCAATTCTAGAGCTAATACATGCTTACCAAGCTCCGACCCTTGCGGAAAGAGCGCTTTTATTAGTTCAAAACCAATCGTTGTTTCCCCTCGCTGGGTTGCGGCGTCCCCACTGGTGACTCTGGATAACTTTGTGTTGATCGCATGGCCCCATGTGCCGGCGACTCATCTTTTAAATGTCTGCCCTATCAAATGATGATGGTACGTGACATGCCTACCATGTTTGTAACGGGTAACGGGAAATCAGGGTTCGATTCCGGAGAGTGAGCATGAGAAACGGCTACCACATCCAAGGAAGGCAGCAGGCACGCAACTTACCTACTCCCGGCACAGGGAGGTAGAGATGAAAAATAACAATACGGGACTCTTTCGAGGCCCCGTAATTGGAATGAGTACACTTTAAACCCTTTAACGAGGATCTATTGGAGGGCAAGTCTGGTGCCAGCAGTCGCGGTAATTCCAGCTCCAATAGCGTATATTAAAGTTGTCGCAGTTAAAAAGCTCGTAGTTGGATCTCAGGCGCAGGCGGGCGGTCCGCCTCGCGCCGGTTCACTGCCCGTTATCTCCTGCCCTACCGTCTGCCGGCTCTCTCCCGCGGGTGCTCTTCGCTGAGCGTCCCGGGTGGCCGGCGCGTTTACTTTGAAAAAATTAGAGTGTTCAAAGCAGGCCTCGGCTGCCTGAATAATGGTGCATGGAATAATGGAATAAGACATCGGTTCTATTTTGTTAGTTTTCGGAACTGGAGGTAATGATTAACAGGGACAAACGGGGGCATTCGTATTGCGGCGTTAGAGGTGAAATTCTTGGATCGCTGCAAGACAAGCTACTGCGAAAGCATTTGTCAAGAATGTTTTCATTAATCAAGAACGAAAGTCAGAGGCTCGAAGACGATCAGATTCCGTCGTAGTTCTGACCATAAACGATGCCGACTAGCGATCCGCAGGAGTTGCTTCTATGACTCTGCGGGCAGCTTCCGGGAAACCAAAGTGTTTGGGTTCCGGGGGAAGTATGGCTGCAAAGCTGAAACTTAAAGGAATTGACGGAAGGGCACCACCAGGAGTGGAGGCTGCGGCTTAATTTGACTCAACACGCCAACACTGAAATGATTGACAGGCCTAGAGCACTTTCGTTGGGTCTAATAGGGAACGTGTGCTGGTATTAGACCCTCGGAAGACAGGTCAGGTTTACCCTACTAATGACAGGGCGTTGCTACGGTAATTCTGCTCAATTCGAGAGGAGTCGCAGGTCTCAGACACTTGATCCACGTGCTGATAAGCCAATGGTGCAAGGCTACCATCTGAGGGATTACGGCCGAACGCCTCTAAGCCGGAATCCCGCCCTGAATCTCAGCACCACTGCGACGGGAGGCAACAACATGGTTGGGACGTGGGGCTCGCGTCGCAGCCCAACCCAGTCGAGCCGCAGAAAGAGGTCTCTGCCATCCCGCCAATCAAAGCGGGCGGGGAGCTGCTCGATATTCACCCCATTCGGCGTGGAGGTATGAAACCACTAGTAGAAGACTTAGTTCTCGGTCGGGGTGTCGTAAGCAGTAGAGAGCCACCTCACTCCGAACTGTCGAGACTCAGCCCCTGATCATGATATATGTCCGCACACCAGGCGAACAACATCTCCGTGTCGTGACCAGGCTTATCCCTTGGTTAAATGCACTCCTGCCTCGCTCTTTACCTCTGTCTGCTATCAGTCATCCCAATGGACGCAGAAGAGATGCAGGCCAGCGGACATTGCACCTCTGCCCTATTGTGACAACCTCCCAGGTGGCGGGGAATGCTAGGCGTACCATCACTGCAGAGGAGCCGAGAAAATAAAGGGAGCAAAGAGATACCCCCCTCACATGTATATGATACGTTTCTGGCAGGACGTGACGATCCTGGGACACAGACATACTGGACTGCCTCTCTTCCGGGATACTTGAAAAACTAGTACATACAGTCCATCATATCATATCATCACCACACCCTATAGACACGATTGGTTAAGACTCGATAGTCCTGGAAGACAACTTCCCTAAGAGAGACAACTCCGACCTCAAACAACTGCTGCCTTGCAGATAGGCTGGGGACAGTCAAAGGTTAAGGAGGGCATCCCTACAGAAACGCCTGTTGAAATCGGATGCACTGGGCCACAGGCTTAACGAAACAGTGCAACGTATATCGCTGTATGATGACGGTACAACCTAACAGAAAAAAGTGTGGTGCTCATCCTGTGGAGTCCCGCCATGCTGCGAGAGTGCCGGGCCCCACGCCTCGAAGGAGCCCACCTAATGCTACTGGTGGTTACCCACCCATGTGCTGTGGAGTCAAGGCACAAGGTGATGGGGCAAAAACTATTGACTAAAAACCCAAGACCCTCTGAATACTACAGTGGAATGCGGAGGGAGTCATTAACAAAAAGCTTTCCCTAACACATCACCTGCATGAAGGTAAGATTGACGTGGCATGTATCCAATAAACGCACCTCAACAACAACCACAAATTCTCAATCAGAGGATACCAGACCTTCCGTCTTGATAGAGAAGGTCACAAAGGAGGGGTTCTGATACTGACACGTAACTGCATACCGAGTAGCGCGGTAGCTGTCAATCACAATGGACAAGCAGAAATTGTAGGAGTCGACATAATGACACAAGAAACGAAGATCCGCATCTTCAACATGTATGGCCCACCCAACAAAGACCTGTCGCTCTCGAGTATGGAAATAAAGGACTCAAGCTGCCTAGTAGTTGGAGACTTCAACAGCCACTCGGAAAGATGGGGATATTCGGACAAAGACAACAGAGGTGATGAAGTGGAAGACTGGGAGATAGATACAAATCTCTATCTTATCAATAGGCCAGAGGATAGCCCTAGCTTCTATTCTAGAACATGGCATACCACTTCTACTCCAGACTTGGCCTTTTCCACGGTGGATATTCACCACAAAATAGACCGCCAGGTGCTCAACCAACTGGCATGTAGCGACCACAGGCCAATTAGGCTAGAAATTGATTTGGAAGTAGGCCCACAGGAAATAAAACCGTTCCCACGTTGGAACTATAAACGAGCCGACTGGGACAGATATGCAATTCTGACAGATGGGCTGTGTGAAACCATCAACACACGGAATAACAATGTGAAACCTATGGTGGAAAGCCTAAGCAAAGCAATAATGCAAGCAGCCACCGAAACCATCACAAAAGGAGCAAGGAAAAACTACAAGCCATTTTGGAATGATGAATTGCAGAAAGCGGAAGACGAAGTCTCAAATGCTAGGAACATGGCAGAGAGAGAACAATCTATGGAGGCAAATATCACCCTCAAAGCCTGGAAAAGGGGAATTGTACCGCAGCCATGGAAAGACGATGTACTTATACCAGTACCAAAGAAAGAAAAAGATAGAACAGATCCAAATGGATACAGGCTTATCAGTCTACTGAGCTGTGTAGGAAAACTGATGGAGCGTATGATAAACATCAGACTGATGTGGCATCTGGAAGAAAAACACATACTAATTCCACAGCAAGCAGGCTTTAGACAGCACAGATCCACTGAGGACCAGATCACTCTCATAGCCCAGGAAATAGAGGATGCTTACCAGGAGCAAAAACACACAGTAGAGGTTTGGGTAGATTTAGAGAAGGCCTTTGACAAGGTGTGGAAAGGGGGACTTAAAGTCAAGCTACGAAGAAGTGAAGTTTGTGGGAAAATGTACAGATGGATCAGCCACTACCTCGAAAATAGAACAGCCAGAGTACAAATACAAGGGGATATGAGCAAAAAGGTGACACTTGAGCAAGGAGTACCCCAAGGGGGAGTACTGTCACCCACACTTTTCCTGGTGTATATAAACAACATCACAGAGAATATACCAAGAAGAGTCCACAGCTCCATGTTTGCAGACAATCTGGCTATGTGGACCTCTGAAAAAAATGTCACCATAGGAAGCAATCGGATGCAGCAGGCCCTAACATCGTTGGAGGAGTGGGCGAACTCATGGCTGGTAAAAATAAATGAAGAAAAAACAACATGTACGATATTCTCGCTTGCAAACAAACACCCAGAACACCAAAATAAGTCTTAACGGCAAACATCTGCGGCCAAACGACAACCCAAACAATCTGGGAGTCACATTTCATCGGCGCATGACATGGAAAAGTCAGATCGAGGGAAACCGAATGATAACCAGACACAGAATGGCAATCATGAGGAAACTTGCTGGCACAAGCTGAGGAGCAGACGAAAGTATACTAAAGAAACTGTACACTGGAAGAGTGAGACCAGTTCTCGAGTATGGCATTGCGGCATGGACAACAGCAGCAAAGGCGAACTTTGATAAAATTAGCAAACTTCAAAACCAAGCCATGAGAGTTATAACAGGAGGCATGAAGTCAACGCCAATTGTAGAACTTGAAAAGATTACAAATCTGCAATCCATGACTGATAGAAGAGACTGCAGAAGACTGACAGACCATCCAATGCATCAAAGACTAAATAGATTTGGAAATGGGAAACTAAAGCGGAGAAACTTTGCAGAAATAGCCAAAGCAAAGATGAGCAAAGACCATATGAACACATTAACAACACCAAAGCCCATCCCTACTGTACACAAACCTACCTGGAAGCAGCATATCATTCCGGAGGTGGTAGAAAATATACCAGGTATTGGAAACAAGAACAGTCAGACTGAAAAAGAAAGAAGAGACATAACCCTGAGGTACATAACAAAAAACTACCCAAGCATGGACTGGACCCATGCATACACTGACGGTTCTGTAACAAACACAACACAGAACGGAATGGCAGGGGTATTCCTGAGCCTACCAAATGGTAGAAAAATAACACTGTCAGTGGCAACTGGAAAATACTCAAGCAATTTCAGAGCGGAGGCAGAGGCACTGAGGGCTGCAGTATTAGAAGTGCTGACAGGCAAAAGAAATGAAAGCCAGATAGTCCTGTTTACAGATGCTCTGGCCGTAGTCACAGCACTAAAAAGCCAGTAAAATTAAGAACGTAATGATTTAAGAGCAGTACTCTGTCAACTATGCCAGCAGTCTGCACCAAAAAGAGTAGTGGTACACTAAGTTCCATCCCACTGTAACATCCAAGACAACGAGGAGGCAGACAGACTGGCAAAAGAAGGTGCAAGACTACCACAACCAGATTCTAGTGTGACCTACGAAGAGTCCAAAAGGCTTATTAGAGCATGACCAAATGGCCAAATGGGAAACAGAACATACTGGCTAAACAAAAAATGATGCTTATTACCTGTTGAGCAGAAGAGAGCAGATCTTGGTCTTCAGACTCCGCACAGGCCACAACAGACTGAGGTAGCCTCTATTCAATAAACTGAAGATAGGTGGCACTGACGAATGCACTTGTGGTACCGGGAAAATGACCGCTGAACAACTGCTGCAAAACTGCCCGACATACGAGGACCAGAGAAAGCACATGTGGCCATCACCTGTGGCAACACTAGACAAGCTCTATGGCAGTGTCAACAGCCTCAGGATGACCGCTGCTTTTTTCGAAAAAATACAGGTTGATGTTTGACAGCGTACGAAGAAGAAGAAGAAACAACAACGTATAAATGTCTGCCTGGAACTTTTGCAGAACTTTGAAGCAGAAGGTGATGGTCTCCTAACAAGAATTGTTACTAGAGATGAAACCTGGGTTCACTTCCACGAGCCTGAAATGAAGGAAACAAGGAATGACGCCATTCCTCTTCAGCGAAACTGAAGAAGTTTCACACACAGCAATCTGAGGGAAAGTTATGCTGACTCTTTTTGGATGAAAGAAGCATTATTTTAGAGCACTGCATTACCACAAGGAAAACCGTCACCAGTGCCACACGTACAGATCTTCTCAAGAATCATCTTCGACCCGCAATCAAATCCAAACGACATGGACTCCTGAGTAAAGGTGTTCTTTTGCAAGATGACAATGTTCGACTCTATAACAGCTGCAACCACCAAGGAACGTCACTTTCAGTGTCTACCACATCCGACATACCAGACCTAGCCCCCAAGAGATTTTCAACATCTTTTGACGACTAAAAGACGTATTGGGAGGAAAGACTTTCAGGTCAGATGAAGAGGTCCAGCACAATCTCATACACTCGTTTAGTGTTTTTGTTTCAGGGACAATCTCGTACACTCATTTTAGTGTTCTTGTTTCAGGGCAGGTGGTGCATGAGTGGTTACACGCATGACCAAAACAATTTTTTTTCTACAGGAATCCATGCACTTTTGGTGCTAAGGGACTTGTATCGAATGCAATGGCGACTATGTCGAAAAATGATATAGTTGTGTTTCACATTTTCAGAAGAAATTTAACCCAAAAATATATTTAATGTTTTCATTTGAAGCACCCTCATGTATATATATTCTTGAGACTTTAGTAGTCTGAAGGTGTCTTTGTGTATGACAAGGACAAGAATAGTACCACTGCTCCACAGGGAGCATGTCATAAGAGGCGACTGTGTAACTTAGCATAACACCAGCCATGGTTAGGTGGTTTGTTAAGACCAGCATTGTTGGTGCATAAAAGGCTGCGAGTCTACTTTGCTCTAGTGTTTGAGTCTATTAAGATGGACTCGCACATCGATTAACCACCCACCACAGCACTAGCCCCAAAACAGCCGAGTAATAAGCTGCTCGAGCTTAGTCCTCTAAGCAGGAAATCCTCCTCCCAGCTACATCCAGCTCGTGCCAGAGCTGGAACCTGCAGAAGGGCATCTACCCCTGTAGAAGTACAGGACGACTAAGACTAGGACTAAGATAGCATATTGAACAAATCATTTTTTTAAACAATGTCACATATGTTCTCAGAAATGAATGCATGCTTACCCGCCAAAATGCCCCTGCTCCCTGTATTGTGGATATGATTTCAGAATGTGACTGAGAACCCACACTCCCAGGATGGCTAATGGTACAAGAACAGCTAAGATTGGCATGATAATGGTCAGGGCCAGGTCCTGTGTCCCTGCAGTTTTTGTGTGATTGGACCTATTGGAAGGCGGTTCTACAAACAAACAAATACTGAGGTCAGGTGTAAGTAATGATTAAAGCGTGTAGAGTTATACTGATCATACATAAAATTGTCACTGTCAACATTTCTACCAATCATCAATCAAGTAACATCAGCTACTGTCAACATTTCTACCAATCATCAATCATTGTCAACATTTCTACCAATCATCAACCAGTGTCAACATTTCTACCAATCATCAATCATTGTCAACATTTCTACCAATCATCAATCAGTGTCAACATTTCTACCAATCATCGATCAAGTAACATCAGCTACTGTCAACATTTATACCAATCATCAATCATTGTCAACATTTCTACCAATCATCAATCATTGTTAACATTTCTACCAATCATCAATCATTGTCAACATTTCTACCAATCATCAATCATTGTCAACATTTCTACCAATCATCAATCATTGTCAACATTTCTACCAATCATCAATCATTGTCAACATTTCTACCAATCATCAATCAAGTAACATCAGCTACTGTCAACATTTCTACCAATCATCGTCAACAATTCTTACCAATCATCAATCATTGTCAACATTTCTACCAATCATCAATCAAGTAACATCAGCCACTGTCAACATTTCTACCAATCATCAATCAAGTAACATCAGCCACTGTCAACATTGCTACCAATCATCAATCATTGTCAACATTTCTACCAATCCTCAATCAAGTAACATCAGCCACTGTCAACATTTCTATCAATCATCAATCAAGTAACATCAGCCACTGTCAACATTGCTACCAATCATCAATCATTGTCAATATTTCTACCAATCATCAATCAATGTTGGTTAGTTATTTGATCTACTGGACTAAATCCATCTGGTTCTCATGGAGCATACAGTCGCAACACATGCTCTCTTACGAGCTCCTATTTTTGCAAGATGTTCTTGGACCTCCCCAATTATCTCTTCCTCATTAGGTTCCAATCTAGTGCATGCCTGGTTAAATTACCTGGCTCCTTTCAGAAAGTGTGTTCTATCCATCTCGATTTTCTTAGGGCATGTCCTATCCATCTCAACCTTCTCTCTCCAATCTGTTATTGTCATAGATATATGTTTGCTGTTACCTCTCGTCGTCAATGCAAAGTAGGTGGTGGAGACATCATTAAGTGATGGAGACATCAGTGTGTGATGGAGACATCAGTATGTGATGGAGACATCAGTATGTGATGGAGACATCAGCAAATGAAGGTCTGCATCCTGGATATGATTCTCTGAGCTACAATTCACGTTGCTGAACTATACAGTAGTAGAGCTGGTATCATATTAGTGTCCAATAGCCTAATCTTATTCTCCATGGAGAATGCTGCTGAGTTCTATAGTGGGCAAATAGATATACAAGCAAATCTGATTTATTAATCCTGGTATCAACATCTTGGTTTGTGCCTCTGTCTTAGTTAATATTACTTCTGGATTAGGTAAGACTGAGCACTTTGTCATTATATGACCATCAATATTACTTCTGGATTAGGTCAGACTGAGCACTTGGTCCTTTATATGACTATTGATATTACTTCTGGAATAGGTAAGACTGAGCACTTGGTCAGTTATATGACCATAACTTCTTTTTGTTTGTGATTAGTTCTCATTGACTTTGTTCTGTTCACATTCATCTGTAAGCCTGTCTTTGTTAGTGCCACTGTTTGTCAGCAGTTGCTGTTTAGATCCAAATGGAGTGCTTTGGTTATGTGACAATGTAGGAAGAAGCATTTTCTTAACACCATTGAGTGCTGGACACAAATGCTAACCACAATCATATCCCTACTATTGAGCATTAGCCACATCTGCACAGATAACCTAAGCACCACTAATAGACAAGTATAAAAAGCAACACAAACCTGGTAGATCTAGGTGCAATGTTGCCATATGGTCATACGTACAGACTGATGAAAAACCTGCCATTGAGCATGTCACATGACCATAGTAAGGGGAACAAATCTGCATGAAACTTGCAAAGTCATCAGCGGCTGTTTTCATAATCACAGTTTTTGATGATGTCTAAAATGAGATGAAAATTACATTTTTATATTATCAGATGGGGACGGCGTGGCCTAGTGGTTAAATGGCACGGCTCACAAACTGAAGGTGCTGGGTTCTATTCCCATCACAGCACCAGCCGTTACCCCGGGAAGCAAACCCTTAGAAAATGCAGGAGGAAGCAGACCCTTACATAAAATGCATGCTGAAGTCGGATGCACTGGGCCGACAGGCGCAAAATAAAAACACAGTGCAACGCACACCGCCTTGGGGAATAGTTAAATAAGGTGAACGCAAAAACAAAAAAAATTATTATCAGATAAACATAGCTAAAAGTAGCCAATATGGCAGTGGTAGTGCCATCAGAGATAATAACATTAACATTAATGGAGTAGACACAACTAACTTATAAGACAATAACTTAACATCAAAATGTAAATGTTATTTAGAACCAGTCCTGTCATATAGAAGTAAATCATAGACAGTCTACAAGCAAACAAGATCGCAGGAAGACAGAGATATGATTTTACAGTAGAATATTCAAAATATGATAGACAGCAAATAAAGCTGATGAGAATGTGCTGAGAGAAATCCTTATACAATCAAATTATGACACACACTAGAACATAGTCAAATTATGACACACAACCAGAACATAGTCAAATTATGACACACAACCAGATGACACACAACCAGATGATAGTCAAATTATGATACACACAACCAGATGACACACAACCAGATGATAGTCAAATTATGATACACATAACCAGAACTAAATGAGAATATCCTGAAGCTAAATGGGTCATTATCATTTAATCTACATGATAGACACACCTGATACGAATGAATGAAGAGGACAAAAAAACAAGGTTGATCAAACAAGTGGCCACAATGTTAAAAGCAGAAATTGAAAAAGAATAAGAAGATGAACAGAGGATACATTAGTAAGCAGGTAGTAAGCAGAAAAATTGGCAGAAAACTTACCGTCCACACAAATGTGACAGGTGGGTACCCAGCATACTCTAATGTTCCACAAGTCAAGTTCACACAGCGATTCCTGGAGTTGGCTTGACCAATTACTTCTGACTTACTGATATTCAGTCGTCCACTGAACACAATTGGCCTCACTGTAATTATGTGATAAAAACATTTTTTTTATTAAATACAAAAAAAAACATATGTGATTTCAACATAATGTTGTTGCTGAATGTCCACGGTGAATAAGTCTACTCTTTTCTGTGCCCTGAAAAGTGTGTTAAGTGGGGTGTAATAAAACTATTTAAAATATTCCATTTCATATTTTATAACATAATAATACATAACATAGCAAACATAGTCAATTATAGTTCAAAATCATTCAGCTTTCAGTGGAGAACAAATCTTCAACAAATACACCCCAAGTCCTTACACCCTGGGCCATCCATTTTAGCTCTGTCCACATCTTCCTTCAGGTCTCAAGCTTTCATTTCCATATGTGTTTTGGCCTGGCCCTACGTCTCTTGTCTTGGGGATTACAGAAACAGAGACAATCTTGCTATCATTTGGATTCGTTAATATGTGTACAATCCAACGCCAGCACCTTCTCCTCACGTCATGTTCTATTTATATTGGTCTGGTTCTCTACAACAGTTCCATGTTTCTCATCTTATCATACCATTTCAACCTCTATATACTACTCAGGAATTTATGAAAGTCTATACCTTTTTTTGTTGTTGATTTCCATGTCTCAGAGCCATACAACAGAATGGACTTGACATTGGAGTTGAAGATTTTTATTTTTGTGTTGATGTCTTTTTATTTCCATAAATTTCCAAATGCAATGAAAGCTTCCATCTCCTTTTGTATTTTTGTATCTTTATTTTACCTTATACTTTATTTCTATAGTGTTGCCAATATATACGAATGGATCCATATTTTGTAGGAGTATGTCTCCCAACACAAACTGATTGCCATTAGGTGCATTTATTCTCATAATCCTTGTGTATTCTCAGTCCTAATTTATTTGGCCTCTCATCAAGTAAACTTATTTTATTTTGATTCTGACTGTTTTAAGAGCAGAAGAACCAAGTCATCTTCAAAGTTCAGATCAAGTTGTTTTGACAAATTCTATTTTTATTTGTTGATGTCTTACTGATCCAGTCAATAGCCAGCAGAAAGAGAAATAGTAATTATATGTCTGTCGTACACCAGTTATCTTAAAGGGCTCAGATAACTGATCATCATGCAGAACTTGATATTTTATATCTTTGTTCATTTTCTTAATTATGGTAATGAACTCAAAGACACTTTATAGTGCCTCAAAAATTCCAGAGCGATTCTCTGTCTAAGCTGTCAAATGCTTTTTCAGTCCATGAATGTGATGGTATAAAGTTGTGAGTTCCATTTCCCACTTTGTTCAACTATTATTCTCAGCGTAGCTATCTCATCTACACAGGACCTATTTTGTTGAAAGATGACCTGGACTTCTCTCAGCTGTTTGTCTATGGCCTCTTTTAATCTCTCTAGTATGATCTTGTTGAACATTTTTCTATTAGGGAACGAAAACTAACGTCTGGTCAGGCAGAATATACTGATCAGACATGTTAGTCAGGGTCAGGAAAAATATACCGGCCAAGACCCTCACCTCAACTTCCTAGCAGTCCTTCCTGGAAACGGGTTGTTTTCACGGCAGCCTGGTTAATTAGGTGAGGGATCAACGTGATTCCCGTAGTAGTGAGTGACACGCAGATGAAGCCAAGCAAAGCATTGTTGACATTCCTTCAACAACAACAACAATATTCCAAACATTCCTGCTGTCGGATGTGTCGGACGGAAAGATGCAAATATCACAGTCAAGCTCTAAACTATGACAACGTATTCCTTTCTCCGGACTACATTCTGCCATTTGCAAAGCCCTTTTCAGGGCCTGGTAGCGGATGTTTAAGAACGAACGACGAAGGAGAAGAACCTTAGCATTTAGGTCCCAACCATCAAAATAGTCATGTCTTTCTTTCTCCTTTTATCCCATATTTTGATGTCTGGTGTAAAGTCTCTCTTTCCCTTAGTCTTCCCTGCCATTGGTTGGTGTATAACATTGGATAGTAGCTAGCATCGTTCTGTGTTCTGCTGCCTCCCATTCTATAAATACTTTTAGCACCTCTTGTTATTGGGCCACACCTTCACAATGATGAATGTTCTACACCACACAATGATGAATGGTCTACATCACACAATGGTGACCAAGAATTGAGCATAGAGGAGAACTGGTTTATCAATTCCATTATAGCCAGAAAATGTAAATACTTTTGTCACATCAAGAGACATAACGGTCTTGAGAGAACAGTGATGGAAGGTATGGTGCCAGATAAACGAGGCAGGGGTAGACCAAGAAGACGATGGTACCAAGATATCCAGGAATGCCTGGGTATGACTGTGGCGGAGGCTGGAGTTTTGGCAAGAGAAATAGTTTATTCAGACAGACTGTGATGGGACTATAGACATTCTATAAAGGTCATGCTACATGATGATGATGACCTAGACAACTTCTGATCATTTGGTTTAATTTATTAAAGAAAAACAAATATATCAATCTATCTCATTTTAACACTAATCCAAATTAATTGTATTGGTGCTTATTAATTCACATCACTAAAACTGTCTAGCTTTGTCTAACAAACATTCCTTCTTTATTAAACTGTTTTCACTTATATTTAGAGAATATTTATTGTTGTTATAATATTGTTACCCAGTCAAACTATAAAGAAACATTTTTTTTTAAAAGAGTTACATTTTAGAAACACATTCTTACATGATCCATTTACTGGCAGTTATGTAGAAAATATAAACTAAATTGAGAAATTATTTATAAATTTCTAGTGAAATGTTTCAAGCCACTAAAAAATGGGTGACGATATGAAGCGTAAATATGTTCAATAAATTCATGAAAGCAACAACAAAATTTGAGTGTTATTCAAATGCTAAAAACTTTTCCTAGACAACCCTTTGATATCACTCAGCCAAACAAAGAGAAATAAAATAATTATTTGAAGTGTTCAGTTAGCTAAATTCTCAAATAAGTCTTTTCTTTGCAATCTGGATGATCTAGATCCAAATGTGACTTTTCTTTATTTACTGCTATATGGCTAATATGTGTCCAAGTGTTTACTAGTTCTTGCCATCATTTTGTCGCTTTATTACAAGGTCTTTACCATGACTATGAAGGAGTAGGAGGAGAAAGTTTAAATTTGGCAAATATGTAGCTCATTCAATTTGTACTGGACTTCAGATGTATGATTTTCCCTCCTCAACGGGTTTACCCGGCAAGGTGTATGGCGCAACACACCTTATTGACCAGATCTGCTACTCTAATGGTTATTCTTGATGTTGCAGTGAAAAACACCTACAGAAATACACAGGGAGATGGAACCAGTGTTTGAGGAATTCTGTCCTTCGTATGCTTCTGTAAAAAACTGGTGTAGGCAGTTTAAGTGTGGCCATTCCAATGTTGCTGATCTTCCAAGATCAAGAAGACCATTCTCAGAGTGCAGCAATGGCAATGCTGCAAGAGTGAAGAAAATCATTGACCAGGATAGGAAAGTGACAATTGCAAAGAAATCTAGGTCAGCAAAACTGAATGAAAGTACAGTTTTTAGAATTTTACACAACAGACTGAACATGAGAAAAATGTGTGCCCGCTGGGTCCCGTGTCTGCTGACATGTGAGCAGAAACAAACGAGGGTTGATTGCTGTGGCCAGTTGCTCAAAATGTGTCAGTTGAAAAACATGATACATTTGGATGTGACTAGGGAAGAAAGTGTGTCCTGTTTGAAAAGATGAGAAGAACATGAAATCAGCACCTGACTGGAACTCTATATATATATCCCAGTCAGGTAATAAAAAAATATATATTAGTATGGAGTGTTAAATGTTATTAATATAGAGGACAAAATACAATGTCAACAAATATTTAATGCTTGTGACATCAGGTGTATTTATCCATTCAATTCCTCAAAAACATTACGACTCTCTTTCTTCTGACTGGGACTATATATATATATTTATCTCAGTCAGGTGCTGATTTTATGTTCTTCTCATCTTTTCAAACAGGACACACTTTCTCCCCTAGCCACACCCAAAATGTATCATCCTCTGCACATTGGCATTTTTGCGACCCTCTGTCTCTTCATCCTTCTGTAGAGTATCCATAACCGCCCTGATCAACTCAACCCTGTCTCTTGTCATCACTGCGTTGTTTACCACAGCTCGTCCCACCACTATATCAGCTCTTTCGTTGTCCCAGGCATATATATATATATTAGAAGAGGCACACATATAATGAGAGAGAGATATAGAGAGACAGAGACAAAAAGAGAGAGCAATAGGCAACTTACATAAGACTGTTAAGTTTGTGGTTCTTGTCCATATCTGCCCATTATTGACACGGGCCTGGGCAGTGTAAATACCAGCATCATCCATAGTAGTTTGCTGCAAGAATATCCCGGAGTGCTCGCTGGACACACTCAGCCTGTTTTATAAAACAACCAACAAACTAGAAGCAGGTATAAAAATTCAAAACTTAATGCAATTTCTTTTTTCATATTTCTGTTATTCAGCCACTAAAATCTGCAGCAGTACATGCAAGTGAAGACTTTCTGTGTTTTGCGTTTTAGTCACGGCTCTTTTTGAATGTTTCAATCTTTGTAAGCATTGGAGACATTATCCATCCTTTGTGCTAGCGCTCCATCTTATTGAAAACTTCCTCACACCATGGTTACCAGATACAAATATTGAAAAATTAAAAACAAGAATTGATTAAAAAGTCATGCAAAACAAGACAAAATAAAGCCAATGGCAAACGAATTAAAATGTACGAGGCGTATTCAAATGAAACCAGACCTAACTGGACCAAGTGAACATAATTATGATGCGCATGATGACGTCACTTCTGATGTAAACAGCACATACCAACCGTCAAGTTTGCAAAATTTCATTATCCTCCGACTCATAGTTTACTCATCAGAACTTTGAAAACATGGCGGGTGTTATACAGAATCCGTCCAGAGTTGATCAGTGAGCGGTGATTTGGTTTTTAACAGCTGAAGGATGTTGACCAGATGACATTCATCGCAGAATGCACGCAATGTATGGTGACAAAAGTGTGTCTCGTTTAATTTGAACACGCCCTGTACAACATAATCAAATTAAAACACAGAATAGGCAATCAAGTTAGCATAGATTTATATGTGCAAAAACAACAAAACCAAAAAAAGTTGACTCCCACTAAAACCATGTCCTAAATACTTGATTCAGATATTTGAACAATAAATGTTTTTGCAATGCTTATTCCAAATAACAGTTGCATTGAACGTTGTGGATCAGTTATTTTTTCTCTCCCATTATTGTAATCTGATGCACACAAAAATATAAATGTGCTCAATGACAGCTCATGGAAAGTGGGACAGATTAACAGAGAGAAAAACAAAGATTATGAGAACAAATGAAACTAGAAGTCACATTCCTGCAAATTGTGGAATCATTCATATCTTGGTAGCAATATACATAAAGTAGAAGACATGCATGAAGATATCAAGAAAAGAATGCAAAAGGCAAAAGACGCTTTAAATTTTGGGATATACAGAAATCAGAAGAAATGAATTCCAACATGTTTTTGGATGCCCACGATGAGTAAGTTTACTCTTTTGTGTACTCAAAAGGACGTTAAGTGGCGGGTTGTAGTAGCTTTCCTCACATCCTGAGCATGCTGATGAAGGTGGACCATGGTCCTCCGGGCCGTTGTGCTATGCTTGACTTCATCTGCGTGGCGCACACTACTATGAGGATCACAATGATCCACACCTCGTGAGCCACGCTGCCTTGAAAACAGCCTGTTTCCAGGGAACGCTACATGGAAAAGAGATTGTGGTATTGATTAGTGTTTTGACCCTGACGCGATGTCCTGGTCAGCATTTTATGCCTGACTAGTGTTTCAGTTCGTCTAATTCCAACATAAAAATAACAATCTTAAAAGTAAAATGTATCATTTTGCGTGGCTCTGAAACATGGAGAACATAAAAAAGAACAATCAATATGCTACAAACTTACATCAATGGGCACTTGTGCAGAATGGAAGAACTGCAATAGTATAAGATCACTAATGCCAAACTTTTGTAAAGGATCAGAACAACAACAATAGAACAGGATGCGAGAAGTGGCTGATGTGTGACGGGACACACATTAAGGAAACATTCCTCAGATATTTACACATGTTTCAATTGCAACTAAGTAGACTTTTTCATTCAATTAAATTTGGATGCCAAGACCGGAGAAATTATTTTATTGTTTGATGAAATCAATGATTAGGCATCTGGGTTACATGTAAATATTCAACATACACATGAATCAGACTTTGATTAGAACACAGAAGAAAGAGGGTCTGGTAATGTTTTTGAGGAATTGAATAGATAAATACACCTGATGTCATAAGCATTAAATATTTGTTGACATTGTATTTTGTCCTCCATATTAATTACATTTAACACTCCATACTAATATATTTTTTTTTATTATGGATACTTCATGTCATGGATAGTTTAATTATGTGTGACTTTCGATGTTTAGATAGAAATAATAACTCTATTTGTTTCATATTAATTTATTTTATTTTGAATAAAACTATTTGACATACACAGTTGCAGCACTTGTCCCAGACTGAAAGACACAAATAAGCCAAATTATTCAGGACTGGAAAGGATTATCAAGTCTTACACTAAAAGGTAAAATAGCATTAGCCGTCTAGTCTGTTTTCATAATGAGGGTGATCAAAAAATCTGGAGATGTTCATGTTCAATAGTGAATACCTGTCCTTAAAATGGGTATCAACCGTCAGCTCTTGCTGGCCACTAAAGGTGGCAATCACTGTCTTTTTCTCACTGTGACGTCTCTGGAAAATCAAATATATCACAGTCGTCCTGTGGCCAGTCCTGGAAATGACATTGAGAGGCCATGGAATATAAGTGCTGGTCCCAACACACGCATGAAAATCCTGCACTCTGTCGGGTCCACTAACTTGAACTTCGTTATCTGAAAGAAAGAAACTAAATGATTTATTTGTAATCTTAACATGCAAAACAATAAACTTATTAGCAGAATTTATGAAGTTGGCTAGAATTCAGTTAAAGCTGTTTACTGCATACAACATTTGTATCATTTGACATATATTTTGATTCAGGGGAGCGTGAATCCCAGGTGTTGAAATCCTGGTTTACAGTCCTCTCTTACTAGGTTCTAACCATGGCATGCTTAGTTTGACTGGTTGGGCATATTACAGGTTTTTTTCATGGTATGATTGCTTCTCCCACTTGACCCAGCTGTAAATGAGTACCCGATGAAGTCAGAGGAATATTTCTGAGTTGCCATGGTAGCTCTGTCATCAGTACTTTCAGCAATCAAAGGGACTGAGCACCTATTTGGTGACTGTTACAATGAAGTTTTTAAAAAATTGGAGGGGTTGAAAGTGAATAAATGTCCAGGTCAAGATGGTATTCACCCAAAATTGCTGTATGAAATTAGAGACCAACTAGCAAAACCATTGGCTATATTATGTTCTCAATCACTTACAAAAGGGATTGTTCCACTGGATTGGAAAGATGCAGGAGTGATCGCCTTTTTCAAAAAAGGCAAAAAATCAGATCCGCCAAATTATAGACCGGTGAGTTTAACGAGCATAGTCTGTAAATTGTTAGAGTCAATAATCAAAGAAAACATTGTAATGCATTTAGACAAATTTTATCTAATTAGAAATAGTCAGCATGGGTTTACTAGAGGGAGATCATGCTTAACAAATCTATTAGAATTCATGGAGGAGGTTACTAAAATCATAGATAAAGGGGAGCCAGTGGATGTTATTTATCTAGACTTTGCAAAGGCCTTTGATAGAGTACCTCATCAAAGATTATTTCGAAAGTTAAAATCACATGGAATAGGTGGGGAAGTTGCCAAATGGATTTAAAATTGGTTAACGGGAAGAAGGCAGAGGGTGGGCATAAATAAGGAGTACTCTAAGTGGTGTGAAGTGAAAAGTGGTGTGCCACAGGTTTTGGGACCAATTTTGTTCTTGATATATATAAATGATTTGGACATTGATATGAGATCCATGATTGCAAAATTTGCTGATGACACAAAACTATGCAGTAGTGTCTCATCTAAAGCGGAAGTGGATATATTGATGTCGGATTTAGATAAAATTTGAGAATGGTCTGTAAGCTGGCAAATGGAGTTTAATGTAGATAAATGTACAGTCATCCACATGGGTAGATCCAATATGGAACATAATTACAGAATGGGAGAAAACAATATTAGAAAGATAGATAAGGAAAGGGACTTAGAGGTTTTAATAGATCATACAGGAAAGGTGAGTGAGCAAGTTAAGGTAGCAGTGAAAAAGGCAAATGCAATGTTAGGTATGATAAAAAGAAATATTAAACATAGGAGCAAGGAAGTGATCGTCAAACTGTATAAAGCTTTAGTTAGACCTAGATTGGAGTACTGTGTACAGGTGTGGAGTCCTTATCATAGAAGGGACATAAACATGCTAGAAAGAATACAAAAAAGAGCGACAAAGATGATAGTGGGATTCCAGAATTACAGTTATGAGGAACGACTCAGAAAAACCGGCCTACAGTGTCTCGAAGAGAGAAGAATTCGTGGTGACTTAATACAGGTTCATAAGATGATCAGAGGAATCGATAAATTAGACTATAACAAGTTTTTTAAAATACAGCCACCTACCTTAACACGAGGGCATAGCTACAAGCTGACTAAAGAGGGGTCCAGGTTAGATATTAGGAAATATTTTTTTAGTCAGAGAGTGGTGTCTGCTTGGAATGCATTGCCAGGGGAGGTAGTGGAGGCAGGGACAGTTAATGCATTTAAGAATAAACTGGATGCGCATAGCTTTTAGAGCAAGGTGATGTAAATGTAACTGGTTGTATACAGACTCTGCAGGGTCTTCTAAACCAGTATAAAGACGTTAAGTTAAGTTAAGTTGCTTCCATAAGCCATTTACCATTTCATATATTTAGTTTAATTTTTTCAATACATTATTAATATTCAACAGTTCTCTGGGTACTCTGTGTTATCAGTGCAGCCATATAATAGTTGTTCTTAACTATAAGCTGACAGTTGAGAAAGTTCTTGCATATTTTGTTTATTCAACTAGGACCAACTTTACTTTAGCCACTCCTATTTGTCAAGGTGTGCAGAGGTTTTTGTTTCTTTTACTTGTGGCTTACAGCTTCCTTCAGCAACTCTTATGGTCTTTTCAGTAACACACAGGTGGTAGAATCAACTAGTGTTCTCATAAACTCAGTAACACACAGGTGGTAGAATCAACTAGTGTTCTCATAAACTCAGTAACACACAGGTGGTAGAATCAACTAGTGTTCTCATATACTCAGAAACACACAGGTGGTAGAATCAACTAGTGTTCTCATAAACTCAGAAACACACAGGTAGTAGAATCAACTAGTGTTCTCATAAACTCAGAAACACACAGGTGGTAGAATCAACTAGTGTTCTCATAAACTCAGAAACACACAGGTGGTAGAATCAACTAGTGTTCTCATAAACTCAGTAACACACAGGTGGTAGAATCAACTAGTGTTCTCATATGCTAGGTAACACACAGGTGGTAGAATCAACTAGTGTTCTCATAAACTCAGTAACACACAGGTGGTAGAATCAACTAGTGTTCTCATAAACACACAGGTGATATGAAAGCAGTCTAGCTTAATACAGTAAAATGAAAAGGCATGGCAAGCTTTGCTACAAGTGGAACAAATTATTAACAATGTAATGTAAAGCTATGGATGGAAAACTGAGCGAGATCAAATAGAATTCCAAACAGAAATATACATAAATTAAATAGTTATTTAGGAGCAAACAGCTCTATTTAATAATTGTGTGAACCATTAAAGGGCATTTGATGGTGTAGAACATGAAGTGATTCAGAAAATAATGAGGAATTATTGAATATGGGATAAATCTGACACAATGATATAATATTTCCAAGAACAACAAATTTCACAACAGCCATCAAAATCAAACTGGGGCAGATATGAATGCTAACTATCCCAAAAATCTTTTTCGTGGTTCTGGTCTGGTGATGTGTCAAACAAAAGATAACAGTGGAAGGATCTTTATGTTGCAGATGATTATGACACTGTTGCATAAATAAGACACGGAGGAACTGACAATCAAATTAAAGCAGTAAAAAGAAGAATTATTAATCAGTATTTAAAATTCAAACAAAATAGACAATTAATAATGCAAACAAGTGTGTGCTGCTCTATGGTATGGAAACATGACACCTAACTGCTGCAGACCTTCACCAACTGATTTGTCTCTGCTATATACAGCAGAAATCTGCTGTTCTGTGACTTATGTTTCGTCACTTTGAATGATCAGCTGTTCACTCACCTGGCGGTTTGCAATTTCGCCATACTTCACTGCTTACACCTGCATATTTTCCATCAGTGTGTTTGCAGAAATCATTCTTTCATCATTTACATAAGCACCACCAGTACCTCCCAACCATTTAGATTCAGAGTGGTCAACATAACAGCCCATGTACGACCTACAGTAGAGTCCCCTTATAAGGAAAGAATGAGAATACCTCCAATGTGACGTAATGAGGCTGAGATTCTATAATGCGCTGATGACTTTCTTCAGTAAACCATCACCATTTCTTCTGTCCAATTTGTGACCTTGAAAATTAAGAAGGCTATGCATATTCTAGGAGTTTTAAATCAGCAGGCCAGAGTGGACAAATGCATGCTTCTTCCGAGTCCTAAACAGGGCTTTACAAGTAGCAGGATGTAGTTCAAAGAACGGAATGCGTTGTGTCACTAGTTTACAGCTTGAATGCAATATATGCACTTTTCGGTCCAACACATCTGTTTTGGCAGGTCTTTCTTCTAACTCATGGTCTATAGAATTAAGAGGGTCACTCATGCTGTTCCTGTTTCCATCGACATACCAGTGGGTAAATGGATGTTTCTCGTGAGAAAACAGCATTATTTCTTTTTTTGCAAAAATGAAAATATGTACAGGCAAGCTTTTATTTATTGTAGTAATGTAGATTTGTATTTCTAAAGTTAAGTCTTTGTTTATTTGCAAGTGAAATATATATATATATATATATATTTATATTGCGTTATTTATGTTTTTGGTGACCAAAATGAATTTGCAAACTAAATAAATGTTATGCTTCTGCATTCATATTTTTTTGTCATTCACCAACATCTTTGATTCTGAAACCAAAACGTGTGAAGAACTCATTCCAGAATCCTGGACACGGAGCCAGGACCGGTCCAAAAGAATCTTGGAGGTTACAGGGTTAAAGAAGAAAAGTGAGCAGTTGGCAACAGAGCAAAAAATTCACATTCTACAGGAGCTCAAGAGACAGTGCCCTAGCAACTCTTGGACACACGTGTACACAGATGGATCTACCTCAGTGAGCGATGAAAGGGGAGACAATGGAATCTACATCGAACACTGCAATGGCAACATAGAAAATCACTCCATATCAGCAGGAGAGACTTGTACCAATTTCAGAGCTGAATCAATAGCTGTTTATGCAGCAACTCAGATTCGTATCAGCCAAAACAGAAATACAAGGAAAACGGTCATTCTAACAAACTCCAGGAGTGTACTCCAAGCCATCTCAAGCCACAAACAAGATAGAATCTCACATGAAATAAAATACAAGATATGATTGCTGTCTCAAAAAACAGATTTAGTCCTATGATGGATTCCGGCCCACTGTGGGATCCCTGGAAACAAGAAAGCCGATGAGCTCACAAAAGTCGGAAGTGGCGGCAGGCAGATTCCCCATCCACAGAGCCATAGAGAAGCAAAGACACTCATCAAACGATCCATCAGGACAGAATGGAGAGACCAGCACAAAGAATACAAGCCAGAAAATGACAGCATAGACAAACTTGGCAGAGATGGGCAGACAAAGATCTTCAGACTCAGAACGGGACATTGTAGACTCAAGGCTCACCTCCACAGAATGGGTGTCAGAGACACTGCCACGCACAATTGTGGAGCACCCATGCAAACACCAGAACATATTCTGCAAAGAATGCCCTACCTATGCAGACCAAAGAGAGGCAGTCTGGCCTGGGGGAGCGGCCATGCTCGAAAAGCTGTGGAGAAGTGGCAAAGACCTGAAACACACAGTCTCCTTTGTGAACCTCACCGGACTAGCAGCACAGCATCAGTTGATCGTGAACCTCACCGGACTAGAAGCCTAGCATCAGTTGATCCTGAACCTCACCGGACTAGAAGCACAGCATCAGTTGATCCTGAACCTCACCGGACTAGAAGCATAGCATCAGTTGATTGTGAACCTCACCGGACTAGAAGTATAGCATCAGTTGATCGTGAACCTCACCGGACTAGAAGCATAGCATCAGTTGATCGTGAACCTCACCAGACTAGAAGCACAGCATCAGTTGATCGTGAACCTCACCGGACTAGAAGCATAGAATCAGTTGATCGTGAACCTCACCAGACTAGAAGCATAGCATCAGTTGATCGTGAACCTCACCAGACTAGAAGCATAGCATCAGTTGATCGTGAACCTCACCAGACTAGAAGCATAGCATCAGTTGATCGTGAACCTCACCAGACTAAAAGCATAGCATCAGTTGATCCTGAACCTCACCGGACTAGAAGCCTAGCATCAGTTGATCGTGAACCTCACCGGACTAGAAGCACAGCATCAGTTAATCGATGAAGAAGAAAAAGAAGTCATTCACCACTTTTATGGATCCTAACCTGATGAAAGAATACAAGTCTACTGTACTTCATAGATAGTCAGATATAATAACAAATACTTTGAGAAGAAAACAACAGATAGTAGGACATTTCAGAGAAGAAGTGAAGAAACATATGGACATGAGCTTGACTGGATCCTGTAACAAGCAAGAAGAGATAAAGAGCACCAGATTCATTTGAATGGAAAATGATGCCAGAGAAATCACAGCCTCATGAGTGGAAATTAAGAAGTCAGTCCAACATTGGTGACATGTGACAAATGCAGTCGTATTGTCAACTCAGACCTGAAAGGGACAAATCATTACAGCTCACAGTAATCAAATTTTGCTACAGTACAGTACGTCATACATGATATCATTTACCTTGCCCATGTCCTGTTACTACTGAAAGTAATAAAAGTATCCAAGCAATGTAGCTCATGACTTTGCTGTTCATGCAGGCAGGCGATGGTTGTCCCTGTATCAGATCAGCACTTTTAGTTCACAGGTGGAGTCACTTAATGCCAGTGTCTTCCATCTTTAATGGAAAATTGGCCATACTCTGATGGAACTCTCAGTTTCAGCTCAAGCAAGTTAGCATACTGTATACTGTATGACAAGAGGTAAATTGCTCAAACTTAAGATATTACACATTTTTACTGTACAACTTATTAACTGTTAGTGTAATAATGATCAGTGCACTATTACGGCAGCCAGCTTTATTACTCTTTATGCTGTGTCAGCAACTCACTGCTGACTGCGACATCATAGTCGTTCGTTGTATGTTGTATTTCTAGTTCATTCTAGACTTGATTGATACAATACTGCACTCATTATATTCAACAATCATATTCAGACTAAATCTAACTGCAGCAAGTATGCATAAGCAATATAAGATAGATACATTTTATTTAGTACTTAAAACGAAACACAACAGTAGTGACAAACCACAAGCCAGATCCTTGCCTTGATCCACGGCAGTTTGATCATTTCAACATGGGAGTCCTGACAATGACATTTTGCGTGGGCAAAATCTGCACATAATATTCACTATTTCGTTACCATTAAGCACATTAAACAATATTCCATCGTGTCAAATTATATCCCAGCAGTTGCTTTTTGTCAATTATCAGACTCTTGAGAAGTCGGTAACGGTTGACTGCACGTCCAGGCTGACTGGTTCTTGTTTACACAGAGCTAGCCTTGTTGAGGCCTAGTAACCAGATGTAGGTCATTTGCGGAGAATTGTGTACAATGGAAGTGACGTCACTGAAAACGATGAAAGCGTAAATCTGTTAGTTAAAAGCAAGGATGGCAGAATGAAGCTCGCTGGTGTCGTTGAGGGATGAACCATTTGTTAATGCCATTTTACAAACGTATGCACCAACTTAAAAACATGGTTACGATAATGCTAACAAATGATACAGGAGAGAATTAGACGTAGAGTAGATAGCAAAGTTCCGAGTAGACCATTTCGATTTAGAGAACAGCGTATCAACAAGAGAAGCAATATATTGTGTAAGATAATAAGAACACTAGAAGAATTTATTTATTTTTTTGCTTAAATGTTTGCCTCACTAGTTTCTACTGGCGGGGGCGCGCCATTTTCCACCCTAGACCGTAGTCAATTGGGCGATATCAGGACGCATAAAGCAGTGCTTGGATGCATGTGTGCGTCTGTATGTACCTATGCTAGGTTTGTGCGCCCTCAGAAGCTAGCCCAACCAAAGTGCAATGGAAGGGCTTTACCACGAGGGCGCGTGTGAAAGTTGTGCAAGGGTGTGACTGTGGGATAGAGTCAAATGAAACATATTGAGGTGAGAATAGAGAGAAGGGAAGAAGAATGTATAGATGTACAAAAAAGCATTTATATACGCTTGGTAGACTACAACAAAAGGCCTTCGACAAAGCCCAGCATTAGAAACTAATTGTATGTCTGGAAAAAAATAGGTCTGGATGGAAAAGACAAAATAACACTCACTAACCTATACTGAACTGGGAGAAAAACTGCCACTGTGACTTAGATCTGGCAGGATTTACTCACCACGCAATGTACTTGAGTAACATGTCCTTTGCAGAAAATCGCTTCTTACAACCGCCAAGCTATAAGTTTCTTGGCATGTATGCAGTATGGTAGGCTGTCATTACTTTCCGTACATGTGCGCTGGAAGACTTAACACATGCCGAAGAATGGACGAAGTTACCTGAGCATTTCTTGGAAACGTTCTGTGTGATTGTCCCACTTGACAGAGCGAATGTCCAGATGAATTCAGTTGATGTGGTTTCTGGGGTTAAGGGCTTGGCTGCATTCGTTCTCAATCGCCCGCTAAAAAACCATGAAAAGGGCTTAAGTAGCAAAATGTAGTACAGAGAACGGAATGCGTTGCGTCGTAGTTTACAGCTTGACTGCGATATTTGTACCTTTCGGTCCAACACATCCGACTTCAGCAAGCATTTTTTAGTGCCGGGTTAGCATTTCCTCTTCGATCTCTTCTCCTTAGCCAGTCTGCTTTGTTGCAGCCTGTTATCCAGGATCACCGCGTGGAGGTGTAGAAGGGTCTTGGCAGCTCTGGTTCGCTGGCTCTGACGCTAGCAGTCAGCTATGGGCCAACAAAAATTCCCCTGAGGGTGACGTCATTATCTACACAGACGGATCCGTCATCCGTGGGATACTGAGTGCATGGGCATTTACGGCTAAACACGATGGTGAACGAACAAGGAAGAGTGTGTGGCATTTGCGGTGACCACAAGCTGTCTGATCATGGATGTGATGAAGGCGATGGTCTGGCTGGAGAAACTGAGTCCCACGGTTCAATAAGGATGCTCAGAAAGGTGCAATCTGGGAACGCGAGACGCCAATGGTTAGAGTCGATATGTCGGTCAGGATTACAGAGAATGATCTTCATACTCGTTCCGGGACATGCAGGTGTCGAAGGCAACGAGAGAGCTGACAGTTTGGTCGTTCCGGGACATGCAGGTGTCGAAGGCAACGAGATAGCTGACAATTTGGCGAGCACAGCAACTGAAGCGGAAGGCAAATCAATGGGACGAGCAGATATCCTAAACCCCATTAGGGAAGTCGGTCAAAAAGATGATTTAAAAGTCGACCCAGACTCTTCGTCTTTGGCGCGACTGGTTGAAATGAGGACGAAATGAGTGGCGGTCATGTATGAACATTACACAGGGATCCAAAGACTTCTGGTTAACTAGCACCGAACCGGCCGGTTAGCCATGACATAAAGGCGGAGATACTGAGAATTAGATCTAAGTGCTTATGTACTTGTTCCCTGTGCAATGAAGATGATCCGACGGCTAACTAACTACTTTCTGTACACGGGGGAGCGTTCGCACCATAAAATTACTACGTATCTGTCAAACTGGCAACGGGCGTGATTTGAACTGGGTGTGTTGGGATTGGGAAACTGATGTTTCACTTCTAGGCCACGCTGCCCATGTATGTAAAAAGAGGAATACGACAAGGATGTGTACTGTTCCCCATGACTATGTAACATCTGCACAGAACAATTTTGTCATCAAATAGAGGAAACGTCAGAATTCGTCAGTGGAGTGTCAATAAATAATCTCAGATATGCGGACTGCAGAGTTCTACTAACTGAAGGCGAGCAAGAATGACATGAGTTGAGGATTCAAGGATTGGCAATTTTAAGAGTACCAATGACCCCATCTGTTGAACAATAACACGTCAATAGCCTAATCAGCAATTAACAGACTACAGAACATTGAAATCAAACGAGGTTCGAACGAATTGAAGCGCGAGAAATGACGGAACATCAGTGTGTACAGCCAGCGAGCTACAGAAACGATCAGTATTCTCACCCCTAGTCATTTCGTGAGAGAGGCTGAGCACCTATGTGTATGCTTGTAGTGCAGTGAAGTCAATTCTTGGTAACAAAACGCCATACTGTAAATACGAGTTGGCATAATATACGACCGTTCTCATTTCTAGTCGAGTGGCTTGCTTGGGTGCCAGTATATGGATCATATCGGTGAATCAGATTTGAGTGTCAGTATATGGATCATATCGGTGAATCAGATTTTGGGTGTCAGTATATGGATCATATCGGTGAATCAGATTTGGGTGTCAGTATATGGATCATATCGGTGAATCAGATTTGGGTGTCAGTATATGGATCATATCGGGGAATCAGATTTGGGTGTCAGTATATGGATCATATCGGTGAATCAGATTTGGGTGTCAGTATATGGATCATATCGGTGAATCAGATTTGGGTGTCAGTATATGGATCATATCAGTGAATCAGATTTGGGTGTCAGTATATGGATCATATCGGTGACTCAGATTTGGGTGTCAGTATATGGATCATATCGGTGAATCAGATTTGGCCATCGCTATTCTCTTTATGATTTCCATTTTAATCTCCCATTTTCTGTGATTATATTTGCCAGATACGAGACGCTCTTGTCCTGTTCCAGTATTTGACCGTCTAGCTAGATCTGCTGAGTCGATGTCGAGTCTTAGTTATTAATTGTAGTGGTGCTTTCGAGTTATCTGAAGTGCTGGTTGAGGTTGGGGAAAGGGGGGGGGGGGGGTAACATATTGTAATGGCGAGAGATAGGTGGAGGAATGGGCGATTTGGGAGAGGAAGACATTGACGGGGGGATAAGTAGAGGAGGATATACGGATTGAGGTAGGGTTGGAAAGGGATAGATGGACAGCCGAAAGGGAGGACGGGTTTTGAGGAAGGAAAGACGAGATGAACTGCAGAACGGATGGGCGGGTAGAGGGGAAGGGAGGAAGTAAGAAATTGGATGAGGGAGAGATGGGCTGAATGATGTGGGAGAGATGGGAGGAGAGGGGTGAGAAATGGGCTGAGTGATGTGGGAGAGATGGGCGGGGGGTGAGAAATGGGCTGAGTGATGTGGGAGAGATGTGCGGGGGGGAGGAGAAGTGTGAGAAATATGCTGAGTGATGTGGGAGAGATGTGCGGGGGGGGTGAAGTGGGAGAAATATGCTGAGTGATGTGGGAGAGATGGGCGGGGGGGGGGGAGTGTGAGAAATATGCTGAGTGATGTGGGAGACATGGGCGGGAGGTGGTGAGAAATGGGCTGAATGATGTGGGAGAGATGTGCGGGGGGGGGGAGAAGTGTGAGAAATATGCTGAGTGATGTGGGAGAGTTGGGCGGGGGGGGGGGGAGGGATGTGTGCTGCGACCAACACTTTTTAGCATGGTATTTGCAGCCCTATTCTATGATGGAACGCGTGACCGTGACACTGGCATACAGATCAGAAACCGGATGGTTAGGCAGCTGTTCACGCTCAGGCGCATAAAGGTCCTCACAAAGGTGAACGAAGAAACTATCATGGATTTCATCTTTGCCGATGACTGCGCAATTAACACGTGCTCAGAACAGGACATGCAGGCAATCATGAATGAGTTCTCAACTGTGAGCACTTATTTTGGTCTTACTGTAAACACCCAGAAAACTGAGGTCATGTTTACCACCAACCAAACATCACTGCACAGTGACATCGTCTAAATGTAGTTGATCGCTTTACCTGCCTTTGCTGTACCCTCACCAGAGAAGGAAATAATGACTCTGATGTCCACAACAGGATTTCCAAGATGAGTGCTGCTTTTGGAAAACTGCGAGCAAACGTTTGGGACAGGCAGGGAATCGGAGTTGCCCCCAAGATAAGTGTCTATCCTGCTAACCGCCATTCTGTACGCATGCGTAACATGGACAGTCTATAGCAGACATGTCAGAAACTTAATCATTTTCATGTTAACTGTCTCCGCAGACTGCTCAGACTCGGTTGGCAGGACAGACTGCCCAACTCTGAAGTCCTCAGGATTGGTTGGCAGGACAGACTGCCCAACTCTGAAGTCCTCAGGATCGGTTGGCAGGACAGACTGCCCAACTCTGAAGTCCTCAGGATCGGTTGGCAGGACAGACTGCCCAACTCTGAAGTCCTCAGGATCGGTTGGCAGGACAGACTGCCCAACTCTGAAGTCCTCAGGATCGGTTGGCAGGACAGACTGCTGTAACAGTTCCCGCCGGAGCAAGGGAAGTTTAGGATGCCTGAACATGTTAAAGCTTAAAGCTACCTGAATGCATGTCAAGGTCACTCACCGTCTCAGCAAAGGAGAACAGAGTTGGGTTAAGGAATGTGGACAGGTAGAAACTGACCCCTGGCCTTCCGATTTTGGTAGGGGGAGATTGATTGACAGACGAAATTGGCAGCGGGGCTTGCTGCGAGAGAATGAGTGACAGGTGTGCAAAGTGTTTCGTCCAATGAGACTGAGGATGACCATCACCTGAGATCGATTGGTCAAGCTCTGGCCTTGCTTGAGGATATATAACTCGAGACAAAGTTTAGCTCGAGAGGCTGGATAGGAGGCTGGAGAGAGGCTAGAGAGAGGCTGTATGGAGGAGAGTGAGAGAGAGAGACTGAATGTGGATAGTATGTTTAACTTACCGACTTAGATAGAGGAGCGATTGATAGACGGTTGGACGAATGTTTAGTGATAGAACAGGATCGCTCAAATAGGTGAATGAGTTTTGCATTAATAGATAATGTGAAAGTGTGTTTGTAAGCAAGGACACATTGTGAACGAGTTATGTCGAGATCGCCCGCCTGAAGGGATTTCAGTGGGGAAGAGTATTTGATAAGGTGTGTTGAAGACGCAGTTAAGGCGATGTGTGTGTGATGCAATAAAACTGGGTTTTTAGATAGTTGGGAATTCCATCAATAGCTAATTCTTACAATTCCCGTTTTAGTAGAATGTTTAGTTAAGATATGTATTATATTGTGTTTGTAATTTCTCTACCCATTCTATGATATGAGTATGATATAATAAATATGCCACCTGCTGTGTGATATGTCATTTACTGAGTATGGTCATGATGATGTGGATGAGTGTGAGAATGTTCTAAGTTAGAATAACGGCCAGGGCTACCAGTGGGATCTGCTACACATTATTATTATTTTGGTGCCGTGACCAGGATATAGTTTTATAAATATAGTGTGTGTGTAGCTACAGATCTTTATTTGCCTGTTTAACACAAGTTTCGCAGTAATATATAATTTGTGTGTGTAGTTAGGAATAGAGGAGTAGCTAGTGGTTAGAGTGTTAGTACCATAGACAGCTTTTCCAATCATCTGACTGGTAAGTGTGACATTTTTCTTCCATCCATTGTTGTATCATTGACAAGACTTTGTGCGTACTTGACAGTCTTTTCCATTTTTATGGTGGGCCGGACGGGTTTATTCAATATGTTGAGGTTAAACAATGTTATCATTGTCAAGCTTTTGGACATTTGTCTTTAGGATGCCCAAATATAATTCGGAATACGAACGTTGTCTGGAGAAAAGGACTGTTTGTCAAAAACAAGCCTTTCGTGGCACTAGCTACAGTCAGCGATAAGTTGAAGGACAAAAGTCAACTACAAAACCAGCTAAGAGAACTAACAGGCAGAGTTGTTCTTTTGGAACGGCAGGAAAAAGACCTCCGATGGAAGCTGCAACAGCTGTTGCAACAGTTTGAAACAGAGCGCCCAAACCAGCTAGGAAGGAGAGAGGAAATACAGAAATCACAAAAGTAAACACGGCCCAGTATTTTGGAAGGGGACAGAGTGGTAGGAAAGTGAGTAGGAAGCCCATCCAACTTCCACATTTCGATCCGTGGAGGGACAGAGGTGGAAATCTCAGGACGGGTGTGTGAACGGCTGGACAGAGGTGGCGGAAATTGTAGGAGTTTGACCCAGGTGGAGAGGCCAAGTCAAATGAGAGGAGGAGGAATGGTTGGGCAGAAGTTTGAATCGGGCAGATTCTTAGCCCACAAGAGGCCTTTTGCACGGCTACAGATGGAGAGGCAGGACAGGAGCTATCAAAGAGACATTGAGCACGAGGCGGATGGACTGAAAGAAAGAGATACAGGTTTTGTGTATCCAGAAAAGTTAGGGACGGAGGGCAGATTACGCAATGCAAACGAGCAAATTTTCGCTCAGAGGTCCAGATGAAACTTCACATCATCGGACAGCGTAGGCCGATAATTCGGGAAGAGGGTATTACGTCGATTAACATGGTCAAGCGTGCTGAAAGGGGCCAAGTTTACCAGGAACTTGTGGTCAAGCCTGGTAGAACATTAGTTAAAGTCGACGAAGAATCGAACAAGGAAATAGTCGGAGATTCGTCAGATAAAGAGGAAATGAGAGGAGGAGGAATGGTGGCAGGGCCTAGCCATGCGGAAGAAGTTGTTGAACAGACAGAAAGAAGGGACAACCCTTCGGCCACTGAGGAAGGAAGTGGGAATGACGCACAGTTGGAATGCGAAACGGACGCACCAACAGCAGCCAACAAAGAATGAACAGAGTTTCTAAGGAAAACGAAGAAAAGGGAAAGTAAGGTTAACCCCAGCCAGGACGGCGAACCAGTCATCGAAGCAAAGATGAAGAAAAGATCTCAGTTCGAGATAAGCCAACAGTCAAATGAACAGTGTGAAAGGTCTTTCCCACAAATAGTGAATACAGATGGACGGAAGGCTGACGTAGCGGACGATGTAAGTGTACGTAACACAACCAGAGAACCGGTGGATACGAACCAAACAACCGTGAAACAAACAGACCAGACGATGGGCATTTTACAGGAGGAAATTGCGCAGCAATCAGAGACAGCTGATGGGGCAGCGCATAGTCTGGTTGAAATAAGTAGAACTGACAAGGAACGGTTGATACAATGCTTAGTGGCGCTAGCCAAAAATATGGAATTCAGAAATGGAATTAGGTTAAGTCGTGGAGTACTTACACAAATGGTAGTACAGATGTAGGGCTATTATGTGAAACTCCAGTTAATGTATGCATTTGCATAACATTTGTTTCATCTACCGTTATCCTTGGGAAACGGAGATTTGGATAATTAGGGGGTAGGGTATAGAGATGGAGGAATGACCAGATGTTAAAAATTCCTTTGAATTCGTTGTCTCAAGAACACGCCAGACAATGAGCGTACCACGGACGGTCAGTCTGAAGCTTGACTGACCGAGATCAAAGGGACATTTCCGACCAGAGAAACGGACAAGAGACGCAGGGTAAACACGTGGACACTATGTTTCGATCAAAATCTGACCAGGTAGCTTTGATGCGGGGAGTTTGGGGAAACGGCTGTGAATTAGTTAGATCACAACACTCGGTTTTGATTCCTCGTGACAAAGACGCCAGCAGTTAACGGGGCTATCCAACTTTAACAAAGACTGCACCTGGACTAGTAGGGTTACAGCATGACGTAATTCGACAGGTGGACGATTCAGTTTTTGACTTTTGACTCAGACATAGTTTAGTATCTGATTAAGTTAGAACTTAGTCATAGTTAAGTGACATAGTTTAGTATCGGATTAAGTTAGAACTTAGTCATAGTTTAGTATCTTTTAAAGGGGGCATTAACAGGTGCTCATCTGTGGGGCACGAGCAGGAGTGAAGGTTGATGGCACTTGATCATGTTTATGTGTGCAAATATTTTGACATTTCTATTTTGACAATCGTATTACTTGCACTTTAATTGATTGTTTGTTGGGTTGTTTAAACATGAATATGTGTCCTGACATAAGTATCAAGGTGTGATACTTACCGAACCAGTGGGGTCTGCTACACTGCCCAACTCTGAAGTCCTCAGGATCGGTTGGCAGGACAGACTGCCCAACTCTGAAGTCCTCAGGATCGGGTGGCAGGACAGAGTGCCCAACTCTGAAGTCCTCAGGATCGGTTGGCAAGACAGACTGCCCAACTCTGAAGTCCTCAGCAGGGCGAGACTCTCTGGCATCCATACGCTGCTACAGAGAGCCCAGATCAGATGAACAGGGCATGTTGTTCGCATGTCAGATGAACAGGGCATGTTGTTCGCATCTCAGATGGACAGGGCATGTTGTTCGCATCTCAGATGGACAGGGCATGTTCTTCGCATGTCAGATGGACAGGGCATGTTGTTCGCATGTCAGATGGACAGGGCATGTTGTTCGCATGTCAGATGGACAGGGCATGTTGTTCGCATGTCAGATGAACAGGGCATGTTGTTCGCATGTCAGATGAACATGGCATGTTGTTCGCATGTCAGATGGACAGGGCATGTTGTTCGCATGTCAGATGGACAGGGCATGTTGTTCGCATGTCAGATGGACAGGGCATGTTGTTCGCATGTCAGATGGACAGGGCATGTTGTTCACATGTCAGATGGACAGGGCATGTTGTTCGCATGTCAGATGGACAGGGCATGTTGTTCGCATGTCAGATGGACAGGGCATGTTGTTCGCATGTCAGATGGACAGGGCATGTTGTTCGCATGTCAGATGGACAGGGCATGTTGTTCGCATGTCAGATGAACAGAGCATGTTGTTCGCATGTCAGATGGACAGGGCATGTTGTTCGCATGTCAGATGGACAGGGCATGTTGTTCGCATGTCAGATGGACAGGGCATGTTGTTCACATGTCAGATGGACAGGGCATGTGGTTCGCATGTCAGATGGACAGGGCATGTTGTTCGCATGTCAGATGGACAGGGCATGTTGTTCGCATCTCAGATGGACAGGGCATGTTCTTCGCATCTCAGATGGACAGGGCATGTTCTTCGCATGTCAGATGGATAGGGCATGTTGTTCGCATGTCAGATGGACAGGGCATGTTGTTCGCATGTCAGATGGACAGGGCATGTTGTTCGCATGTCAGATGAACAGGGCATGTTGTTCGCATGTCAGATGAACAGGGCATGTTGTTCGCATGTCAGACGAGCGCTTCCCTAAACAATTGTTGTACTATGAGCTCAGAGCAGGACAGCGCTAGCAGGGAGGAAAGGAGGAGGAGGGGGGAGGGAACAAAGGAAACGATACAAAGACACTCTAAAAGTTTCTTTGAATAGTTTCTCCATCGATGTCACTGCCTGGGAGCTGCCTGCTCCAAACCGCTCAGCCTGGTGCACTGCCATCACACATAGTGCTTGCACCGCTGAGCAGAGAACTATTTCGGAGGCGCAGGAAAAGCGAGCGGCACGAAAGGACTGAATGCAAGTCGGTCCAATTACTAGCGTGTGCCCTACCTGCGATTGAGTTCGTCACGCTAGGATCGGACTGTACAGTCAAATGCGGTCACATCAGAATAAACATGGCTGACGCTGTCGCCATCTTCGCTTACGATGGGCAAATAACTCACGATTATGGATCCAAATTATAAGGTGGATTCAAACCGAGTTGTAGATACTAAAATGAAGGGGCAATCACGTCAATCCCAACAAGCTTTTGATTGACTTCCGTCAGGATTGCTTCTTCAAGACAAAATGTTAATTTAAAGCAGTCATTATTGGCAGGATAATAATTCTCGTTGATTGACAGTTATGTCCCTCCGTCACACTATACCACTTGATTCTCGACATTCAATCATATCAATACATATCCCCGACTCGCATGACGCCAAGTTTGAAACTATCTGCAGGAAAAGGTCAATACAAATGGCATATTTTTGTTAAATCTAGGCCAGAAGAGAATTCTTGACGTCACGTTAGCGATGAACCAATTAAATGGTATTGGATATTTTCAAACCATAACTATCTTTTGATCACTTTGGCCTTTTCCGTTCTAATCCGGCTTGCAGGATTTTTTTTTCTTTCAAAGTTGTATAATTAAAATCTTTTGAGCTTTCAAAATTTTATTTTTAAAACCATTATGGAAGACATACAATCGATTTCTCAATTTCAGAATATAATTTTTGTACACTAAATATTTTAACCAGCAATAATTTGCCTGTATTTTTTATTTTTTTAATTTTAGTTAGTAAATTGTACGACACAAAGAGAGGCAATGTGTATGTAAATCAAATAATTGAGTGTTGATGTTATAAATGTTAGAAGAATCCAAGTATTTTCACCCATTGTATATTGTTGCTACTTATACGCGGCCTGATCTTTGCCGCACTCGTTCCAGAAACAAATCATGAAAACTTGAAAGTTTCCATTTGTACAATTTATAAACATATAAGTACAGCAAATCCAGAAAAATGTGTATGGCCGTGATAGCTCAGTTGATAGTGTGGAATCATTAGGCCGCTAGTCTGCAGAAAGGTTTGTGTTTCTTTAAAATTGTTTAAATGATTCCCGTCGTACTCTCATTATATCTATCAAGTAATTAGCATGCCCTTTCCAGAACATTGCTTCTTGCGCCCACCAACCTATTAGCCGGGTATACGTTTTTTGACAAGTATTCAGTACCGTAGGTTGCCATTACTTTCCATACGAGAAGGAGCTTGAGAAAGAAAACCCATGTCTGCCAAATTGGATACGAGCGAGATTCGAACCGGGTGCGTTGAGATTGTGCTTCATATATATATATATATATATATATATATATATATATATATATATATATATATATATATATATATATATATGTGTGTGTGTGTTCACTACAGAGACAATATTAGAGGACCCCCCAACAAATTGTAACATTTGTTTTGTAGGACCCAAGTTATGGATTCTTTCAGTTCATCTAAGGTTTCATCTCCATGGCGAAATTCAGCTGCCTTGGATCTCCAACATCCTCTGTTTCTTGCCTTTATTCTTCGCGGGCCGCATATCACCCACCGCAGATATAAAGCCATTGTTGGACCAGCTTGACCAAGTTATCTTTGACGACCACCTTCAGATACTTCATCAGTAACACTCGCCGTCTGTTAGGTATCAAGTTATCGTTAACGACCAGCTTCTGATGATCAGATAACACACGTCGTCTGTTAGGTCTCAGGTTATCGTGGCAGAGGAAGGGCAGATCACAGAAGAAGGCGCTGGTTATACTTTCTTCTGGAGCGGCCGCAGCAAAGAAGAACGCCGTGAAGCTGGAGTTGGCTTTGCCATCAAGACCAACATGGTCGACAAGCTCACAAGCATGCCAAGAGGAATTAATGACCGCCTGATTACACTGCGTCTCCCTCTAATAGGAGGGCGCCATGTCACACTTATCAGTGCATACGCACCCACAATGACAAATCCTCAGGAAACAAAAGATAAGTTTTATGAGGACCGTGAGGCGCTTATCGCTGCAGTCCCCAAATCTGACAAACTGGTCATTCTCGGTGATTTTAGCGCTAGGGTTGGCACATACCATACAGCATGGGAGGGGGCCATTGGCAGACATGGTATCGGACAATGCAATAGTAACGGAGTGCTCCTTCTGAGGACATGTGCCGCAAATGAACTACTCATTACAAACACAGCTTTCCGACTTCTTGTCCGAAATAGAACCACATGGATGCACCCAAGGTCCCGCCACTGGCACCTCATTGACTACATTATCATCAGACGTAGGGATCGAGCGGATGCTATGGTAACGAAGAGCATGTGTGGTGCAGAATGTTGGACTGACCATCGACTTGTCATTGCCAAGCTAAACTTCAAGATCTAGCCCAAAATGCGCCCCCAGGGAAAGAAACCACAGATGAGGCTAAATGTCTCTCAGCAGAAATACGAACCCACGAGAGAAGGCTTCCAGGAAGAACTTGAAGGCAGACTATCTGAGCTTCGTTTTGAAAAGAACGACATCGAAGAGAACTGGGCATCATTGAGAAACACACTCTACGATACAGCTGTTAAACACATTGGCTAACTCACGCGCAAGCATAAGGACTGGTTTGACGAGAACGATCTAGAAATACAGGGAATTCTCGATGCAAAACATGAAGCGCACGGGGAATACCAGAGGGACACACCATTTTCGGCAGCAAAAGCTGCCTTTAATACTTCTCGCAAAGCTGTCCAGACCAGGCTTAGAGAGATGCAAGCATCCTGGCTCAGCAAAAGAACTGACGAAATTGAGATGTTCGCCGAGCGTCATGACACCAAACGGTTTTACGAGGCACTGAAAGCTCTCTACGGCCCGCAGCCCTCTAGTAATACTCCAGTTCGCAGTGCGGATGGAGCACTGCTAACAGACAAGGTTAAGATTTTAGACAGATGGGCAGACCACTTCTGCAAAAATACTAAACCATCCATCGTCCATAAATGAAGAGGCCATCCGGCGAATGCCGCAGGTGGAACTGAACCTGGATGAAGTCATCACTGAGGAGGAAGTCGACAGGGCAATCAGTTCACTATCTATAGGAAAAGCTCCAGGAGCTGATGCAATACCAGCAGAGGTATATACGACAGCTGGCCCATCCCTCACCAGAAGGATCACTGAACTCTTCTGTCACATGTGGGCTGAAGGAAAAATTCCGCAGGAGCTAAAGGACGCCTCAATCGTTCACCTGTACAAAAGAAAAGGCAACCGTCAGGAATGGGACAATCATCGTGGAATATCGCTACTCTCCGTAGCAGGCAAGATCCTAGCGCGCTTACTGCTAAACAGGCTCAACAAACACCTTGAACAAAGCCACCACCTCTCAGAAAGCCAATGTGGATTCAGAGCCGGAAGAGGAACAGTGGACATGATTTTTGCCGCTCGCCAAGTACAAGAGAAGTGTCGAGAACAAAATCAGGCCTTGTACACAACATTTATTGATTTGACAAAGGCATTTGATACAGTAATCAGAGGAGGGCTGTGGATGATAATGTCTAAGTTTGGCTGCCCCAACAAGTTCATAACAATGGTGAAACAGCTACACGAAGGCATGTGTGCTCGTGTACTGGACAGCGGTGCAATCTCTAAAACTTTTCTAGTATCAAACGGAGTAAAACAAGGATGTGTACTCGCCCCGACTTTATTTAGCATGATGTTCGCGGCCCCGATGACAGACGCCTTCAGATCACTGGAGCTTGAAATACCCATAGAGTACCGCACAGATGGCAAATTACTTAATCACAGAAGAATGAAGGCCAAAACCAAAGTGGCTGGCGACATAATCGGGGAACTTGTATTTGCTGACGACTGCGCTCTAATGAGCAACTCAGAACTGAACATGCAGATTGGAATGGACCAGTTCTCTGCCGCATGCGACAATTTTGGCCTGACCATAAATGCCAAAAAAAACAGAGGTCATGTACCAGACAGCACCAGGCATGCCGTACACAAAACCAGAGACTACAGTCAGCGGGCAGACGCTGAATGCCGTAGACAAATTCACATATCTGGGCAGCAGGCTGTCGAGATCTGTCAGCCTAGACGATGAGGTGGCAAGCAGAATAGCAAAGGCCGGCACAGCCTTTGGTAGAATGCGATCGATGGTCTGGGCACGTCGTGGCATCAGCGTCAAGACCAAACTCAAAGTCTACCGTGCAACCATCATTCCAACCCTACTATACGCTTGCGGAAGCTGGACTGCATACTCTGGACATGCAAGGAGGTTAAACCACTTCCACACAGGTTGCCTGAGGCGAATATTCCACATCCGATGGCAAGATCGTGTCACTGACATCGATGTTCTCTCGAGGGCTAACACGCCCAGCATATATGCACTGCTAGAGAAAGCACGACTAGGATGGGCCGGACACCTCGTCCGTATGTCAGACGAGCGGCTCCCAAAGAAGCTTCTCTACGGCGAGCTGAGAGAGGGATGGCGCGAGAGAGGGCGACCAAAGAAACATTTTAAAGACGGTCTGAAGGACTCACTAAAAAGTTGCCAGATAGACATCGACACCTGGGAATGTCTTGCGCAAAACAGATCTGACTGGAGAAGCGCAGTCAAATCGGGTGTAGCTGCCGGTGAAGACGACCGTGTTGTGAAAGCCCAGAGCAGACGCGAGACGCGGAAATCCCGAGCAGCGGGAACACCATCCCCTTCTACAATCCTCGTGTGCCCGATATGTAGCAGATGTTTTCGTGCCCGCATTAGCCTGTTCAGCCACATGCGCACCCACACCCAACAGGGAAATCTGTGACAAGGATGATGTCGGCGGTCCTCATCGATAACGATGGACAGCTATTATTATCGTGGACGGCCAGCTTCTGTTGATCAGATAACACACGCCGCCAGTTAGGTCTCAAGTTATCGTTGACGCCAGCTTCTAATGATCAGATAACACACGTCGTCAGTTAGGTCTCAAGTTATCGTTCACGACCAGCGTCTGATGATCAGATAACACACGCCGTCAGTTAGGTCTCAAGTTATCGTTCACGGCCAGCTTCTGATGATCAGATACTTCCTCAGTAACACTTGTCGTCTGTTAGGTCTCATGATGTAGACAACCAAGGAACCACAAGCAGTAACGCTTACTAAGGATTGACTTACAGCAACTTAAAAAAATTAGAAACACATTTGTCTGTTTTACCTGCGGAGTAGTTTGAATTATCTATTTATTTACCCAAAGAACAAATGCGCAGTAGTGCAATACTAAAAGCGTTTTTAATTAAGAAATATATCGCTATACATTTTTCATTTATGAAACAGTACTTGAAGGAAAAGGCACAAAAACAAAGACAACTTATTGCAAGGATCGGAACATTCAGTCATCTTTTTGGGGGCATGTTAGGAGAAGGGGAGGCTTAGAGCACGCCATGACAACGGGAAAGATAGCAGGAAAGAGAGACAGAAGAAGGCTGAGAGAGAAGATGTTGGACAGTCTGAGAGCATGGCATGGGAGACAATCAACAAGAGAGTTGGTAAACGACACACGTGATAGAAATGTATGGATGCCCCTGATCGCCAACGCCAACCGGCAGGGCACCTGATGATGATGATACATTTTTTCACTAAACCCTGACAGGTGGTGTGGTGGGGAGGGGTGTGGGGTGTGGGGAGGGGTGTGGGGTGTTGAACTACTTATCCCATTCCTTCACTCACCGATCCTCGCATCTACGACCTTTGTCATTCGTCAAGCGATCACATAACGTGTGTTAGAACATGTTAGACGTCAAAAGATCACATGACGTGTGTTAGAACATGTTAGACGTCAAGAGATCACATGACGTGTGTTAGAACATGTTAGGCGTCAAAAGATCACATGACATGTTTTAGAACATGTTAGACGTCAAAAGATCACATGACGTGTTTTAGAACATATCAGACGTCAAGAGTTCACATAAAGTGTGTTAGGACATATCATTCGCCCTAGGTAAAAAAAACACTTGTGCTGAAACATATCAGACGTCATAGGTAAATATACTTGTTTTGAAACATATCAGACGTCATAGGTAACAAATACTTGTTTTGAAACATATCAGACGCCATAGGTACAAAAAAACTTGTGTTGAAACATATCAGACGTCATAGGTCAGAAAACGTGTGTTGAAACATATCAGACGTCATAGGTAAAACAAAATGTTCTGAAACATATCAGACGTCATAGGTTAAAAAAAAATGTTCTGAAACATATCAGACGTCATAGGTCAAAAAACTTGAATTGAAACATATTAGACCTCATAGCTAAAAAAAACTTGTTTTGAAACATATGATACGTCTGTGTCACATGGAAAGTGAGACAACACATTAGGTTTACATGAAACAAATTCTAGATGACGAGGTTTAAGGGCAACTGGCATTTGCTGTGGGGATGGGCGCGGGTGGGGGGTGGGACGTAGACGGCCTAACATATAAGCTAGCGGCAATAGGCGACGGTTGTAGCCTTATGTTTCCACGCGAGGTTTGACAAGGTCATATACATGTGCTATCATTATGGTAATGCACGGTGACGTCACAGTTTTAAGATCATTTTACTTAATTATCAATCGATACTCCTCTGGCTAATGTGCCTTGCCGACGACTGGCACATTACCGTTGCTGTCCACAGCGTCACGTCCCTGGTGACAGTTATTAATTCTGATGTCAACTCTCTTCCATACCACCATGTTCAAGTTGCCATAATCTTCCTTATTTGTCGTTCGACGTCCGAATGTTTTTGGCAGCCTTCTGGTTTATTTCTTGTGCTCTTATATCATATTCCAATAATATGCCTCCCTTCTTTTAACCGCCTCCTCACTTGAGAGCTATTTATATCTTCCTCAAGAGAAACAGTTAGGGCATGAGTCTCTTAGTTTAGAGACACGAGTTCAAACCACATGTGAAGACTGCGTGATCTAGTAGCAAACTGCCACGGCTGACAACCCGAAGGGTCTGGGTTCGCTCCCCATCACAGCACCGGCCGGTATCCCGGGAAAGCAAACCCTTAGAAAATGCAAGAGGAAGCGGACCCTTACATAAAATGCATGCTGAAGTCGGATGCACTGCGCCGACGGGCGCAAAATAAAAACATAGTTCAATGAACACCGCCTTGGGGGAAAGAGAAATAAGAGACACACACACACACACACCCAAAACCCACACGCGCACACACACACACACACCCAAAACTCACAAAAAAATCCGTACACACCACTCCACCCCACCTTACCCACACACACACGCAAAACCCACGCGCGCACACACACACACACACACATAAAACCATATCAGAACTGAAGTTTGTTTTTTCTTATATTCGGAATGAAATAAAACCTTAGACCAGAGACCTCAAACTTGCGGCCTGCGAAGCCATTGTCTGTGTCCCGCGACAGGATCGACGAAAAGCTAGTAAGTTTATTGCATTCAACAGATATATTAAAATATTTGAAAACCTTTCATTCTAGGATTCGTACAATGTATAACAGAAATATAGAACAAAATCACACAAATCAGATCAAAAATATCATGTTATGAAGCAAGTAACTGGCAGTAAAAAAGGTTCAAGTCGTATGGGAGCCTAGACGTTATGTACAGACAATAGGATGCCACGACAGACACGCGTAACTCACTTTGTAGCGGGAATTTGAGAACGGACGATGATGAAGAAGGACTGTGCCAAAAGTCAGACACAGTTCTTCTTCTTCTTCTTCCTCGTGTGTTCTCAAATTCCCGCTACCAAGTCCTGACAAGGGTTTTGCAAGTAGCAGGATGTTATCTGGAGAACGGAATGCGTTGTGTCGTAGTTTACAGCTTGACCGTGATATTTGCACCTTCCGGTCCGATACGTCCGACTTCAGCAGGCATTTTTAGGTACGTGGTTAGCCTTCCCGCTTCCATCCCTTCTCCTTAGCCAGTCTGCTCTGTTGGTGCAGCTTGTTATCCAGGATCACCGCGCGGAGGTGTTGATGGGTCTTGGCAGCTCTGGTTAGCTGGCCCTGACACTAGCAGTCAGCTGTGGGTCACTCATGCACTGCTCAGCATCATGATCCCAGTCATAGTCTGAACCAATATTCTCATGGGCAGTTCCATATCTCTTTCTTTCTGATGTTAGTCCTAAAAAGGTCGTGACGCAATTTCCTGCAGCGCCTCCGAAAAATTCACTTTTCGATCCGACACATCCAGGTTCAGCGCAGTATCTTTTGGGACCCAGTGTGCTCTCTCTCTTCAATCCGTGTTCTGTTAGCTAGACTACAGAAGTGCAGCCTGTTGTCAGGGCCATCACTTTAAGGCAGAATAGGATCTTGGTTAGCTATAGATCGTTGACCCTGACTAAAGCAGCCAGCATATGAGTCACTGACTGATGTCAGCCTATTCACTGTTGCAACTTCGGCTCTAAATTACATGAAAGATAATAATTCCATTATGTGTCCAACAGTCCATGTTTCACGAACACACACGTCTTTAATTTGCTGGTTTGTTTTGTGTGACAGATTCTCTAAGCCTAATTCTATTTTATTGACTGAATAAATTTATGACCGAAATCAGGGTTAGACAGTTACATTATTTTGGTCGTATAACTCCTTGTTGAAGACCATACTGGAGGGTAGGGTGGAAGGCAGTCGTTCAAGAGGAAGACAATGCTTTAAGGGGGGGGGGGGCGTGAGGGGGGGGGAGATAACATCAAGAGATGGACTTGAAAATGCCTCTCAGATTGCACAATCACGGCAAGAGATAGAGTACACTGGAGAACCATTGCAGCCGACCTTTGATGAGGAGATGGCCACCTGAACTTAACTGAATTCTATTTTTGTGGTTAGCAAATCTCTTTATAATTGTCCCAGCCGTAATCCAGCCGTACTGGTCGTTCTAGCTACACTGTCACACGTAATTGCCCTAGCCGTCAGGTCAGGTCAGGTCATCCCGTAACCGGTGAGGTCGTTGGGGCACACATGAAGACATCCTCACAACTCCACGCCATTCTTCTCTGTCAGGAGCCGCTGCCTGTGACTCTTCTGGTCGGAGACTGGTCCATTCTTTTATGTTGTCTTCCCATCTCTTTTTGGGCCGGCCTCTTCGTCGTCTGCCATGCACCTTCCCGTGGAGGATTGTGTTTGCAAGACCATTTAATCTCGATATGTGACCGTACCAAGTGAGTTTCCTTCTTTTGACAGTTGCCAAGAGATCTTCGAAAGGCCCTATTGCCGTCGTAATTCTATTTAGGATTTCCTCGTTTGTAACTCGATCTTTGTACGTGACGTTTAAAGTCTTCGGAAACATCTCCTCTCCAAGGCCTGTATCCTTCGTTGAAGGTCAGCTGTAACTGTCCATGTCTCACACGCATAGAGAGATATTGACAGGACCAGTGTACGCATTAATCTGATTTTCGTGCATAGTGCTAACCGTTTATCTTGCCAGATTGTGTTAAGCTGTGCAAGCGCCGCTATTGTCTGTGCTATTCTGGCCAATACTTCACATTTTGATCCTTCATCACTGACAATCGACCAAAGATATTTAAAACGGTCAACTACTTCGAGTTCTTGACCGTTTGCTTTTATCTTGCTGTTGAAGCCCGTAGCGTTGTTTGTCATTAGTTTTGTCTTTCCAGCGTTTATCTCCATACCACAGTCAAGAGCTGTTTCATCGACCCATTCCTAGAGTTCTGCTTCTGAACCCGCCAACCCGTCGATATCATCTGCAAGACGAAGGTTAGTAATCGTTCGGCCCCCTATCTTGACAGTATCAACGTGACCTCCAAGTGCCTCACTCATAATTTCTTCAAGGAATATATTGAAAAGAGTTGGAGAGAGTGTACACCCCTGTCTCACACCAACTGATGTGCGAAACCAGTCTCCTCGCCTCCCATTCACAAGAACTGCACTAGACGCCTTGTTATACAGGTGTTCAAGGACCGTTATAATATTTCCGTTGATATTATACATCCTCATGGTTGCCCAAAGCGCTTTATGCCATACCCTATCAAACGCCTTCTTAAAATCCACAAACACATGATACAGTGTTTGCTGCTGTTCTAGATATTTCTCGCTTAGCAGCCTTAAATTAAATATCTGTTCTGTAGTGCTTCTTCCCTGTCTGAACCCTGCTTGCTCCTCGGCAATAATGTTCTCTGCTTGGGGTTTCAATCGGTCGAGGATTAATTTAAGCATGACCTTGCTAGGGTGGCTAATGAGGCTTATTGTTCTGTAATTTTGGCACAGCTTTAGGTTTCCAGACTTATGTAGCGGTATAACTATAGATTTCACCCATAAGTCCGGCCAGTTTCCTGTCGCCCATATTTTGTTACAGATGTGTGTCAGGCCTTCCACCACTACCTCTCCACCTGCTTGTAAGAGCTCTGCTGGTATATTGTCCACGCCGGCCGCCTTCCCTCTTCTCAATGTCTTTACCGCTGCAATTACCTCTTCCTTCGTTATCAGTTGGTTATCCTCTATATTTGTTGGTGTTGGGGGGAATGTTTTCTCAGGTTTGTTTCGCCCTTCATAGTTATATAGCTCGGAACAGTACTCTGTCCATCTTGCCAGTACATCATTTCCCTCAATGAGACACTTGCCGTTTTTATCAT